>JASANG010001913.1:0-12042 GCA_030248215.1 Enoplolaimus lenunculus
GTGACCACATACGTATCCGGTTTTGAAAGTATCTTAAATTAAGAAAATACGAATATACCGGATGGCCAATGTTACTTTAAGGGCCGTAACAGTATATTAAGCGTACTCGTAATCCTAAGCCTAAGCGTTGCAAAAATGTGTTCCTAAGCCTAAGCCTAAGCCTACGAAAAAATGTAATCTAGAATCCAAACCTACTATTTTATGGACCCACCAGAAACCTGGACGCCCCTTAAAGTAACATGGGCCAACCGGATAAAGGTGTGAATGGTTTACCACAGCTCGTCCCGATACCGTACACCGCCGTCCGGCGCCCGACGACGTCGAAAAAATCAAAATTGGTTCAAGAATACACAGTCATTATTATTGATTTATTCTAATAGAATTATGTTCCGCATAACAACAGTATAAATGCGCATCGAATTAGGTTTAGGCTTGAAGTAATAAGCTTAACGCTGGTTCAGGGTAAATGATTGTTTTCACGTTGGCAAAATTTGAACGAACACCAACTTTTGAGTGTAGTATTTTAGCATAATTTGAAGTTTAACCGGAATTAACCGTTTCTCACATGAATGTTTTCAATTTCATATGGAACTAATTTGACGACACGATTTGAATTGTAGCCTTACGGGTGGGAGGGGCTTATCGCCAGCGCTCAGCTACAGGAGATTGACACATCTTGTGGAGATTTTACACTGTACATACGCATAATAATTGTTCAACGCTGTACATTTATGTAATACTGATTTACGTATACAGATTATGGCCCATGTTACTTTAAGGGGCGTCCAGGTTACAGGCGGGTCTATAAAAGAGTAAGTTTGGATTCTAGACTAATTTTTTTGCTTAGGCTTAGGTTTAGGCTTAGGAACTCATTTTTCCAACGCTTAGGCTTAGGCATAGGAGCTCATTTTTGCCACGCTTAGGCTTAGGCTTAGGAATACGCTTAATATACTGTTACGCCCATCGAAGTAACATTGGCCCAGATTGTTATAGTTGCTCACAGTCTACTCTATATGAGAAAAGGGTTCAGCTTACAGTAAGCTTCACAAAAGTGCAATACATTAAAATTCGTGGCTTAATACACAGCATACCTTGGTTAGGAATCGGTCCAACGCCTTATAGGATTGTTGATTTTTCAAAATAAGGAAAAAGTCAGCGTTAAGCGTCAAAATATACGGCGAGCGGTTTGTGGTGTGAGCTCGGTTGAAATTGTTCAACAGCATCCCATAAACATCTTCTTCAGTGTCCTGAAACAAATCCCGTCAGCAAATACGGTATATATGACCATACCAACTCAATGAAAGGGTCAATGTCAAAAAATTGGCCGTCTAAAAGGTCAGCGAGGCGTTGGATCTTGTCAAACTTTTGAAATGTTGTACTACGGCATTTAGCGTTTTAAAATTGCGTTTGGATTCTCGGTCGCGTCGCTCGCGAGGTATTATGTATTACACACCATCGGTCAGAAATATTGGCATCCTCCATTCATCATTTCAACGGTTTGGTCTTTCCCTCACTCAATAAAAGGTTTTATAAAAACTTTTGGCCCATCGTAAACATCAGGGGCGGAACGTTTTTCTGCGGGACTGCAATTGAGTAAGCTTAAGCTTTAGACTAATTTTTTGCTTGACATAGGCTTATGCTTAGGCCTAGGTTTAAGGATATGCTCATTCTTACGCTTAGGCTTATGCTTTAGGCTTACGCTTAGGCTTACGCTTAGGTTTACGCTTAGGCCTAGAAATATGACGACCCTGTTCTTTACATTGGCCATACTTTTGAATTTTAGAATCGACTTCACCATTAATCAGCAATAAATGGCAAAATTAGAATTCATGAATTAATTCTGAGTGAATGCTTATTTGCCAATTTGACAGTTAATGTACAAGCATTTGTCAAACAGTTCCAATCGGAACCGCTAATCAACACCTGAACCTCTTTGCCATAATATGCTTTAATAAAAATTTGTCAAAGTATGTTCTACTATGTAAAAGCTTAAACTAACTTGATTTAAGACAAGCTAATCCAGCAGTATTAAACTAAGTTTCTGGATTAACTAAACGAACAGGTAAGTTTACGCTTGTAAACTCATTTAAAATCTTACATAATTTCAGTTTAGCTAAACTTAATGAACTCTTAGATACACATGATTTCTAAGCTCTACTTGTTACATAAACTAAAAATAAGTTTACTTAAACTCGTGTTAAACCTGAAAACAGGTTACTTTAAGTAAAACTTCAAATTCTAGTTTAGGTAGTCCGTCCAGTCATTTAAGTTTTACTTAAAGTGTTATTCAAGTTTAAGTAAGCAATAAAATAAGTTTAAGTTTTTCGAGAGTTCAAACATGATTACTTTGTGCTTAGCTTTGGTTTTTTATCTCGGTCCTTTGATTAAGTTGTAATTAAGCTTACACGTTAATTACAGTTTAAGCAAATTCCGGAGTTAAAAGACCAAAGCTAAGAATAAAGTAATCATTTTTGTAGAACTTGGGCAAATTTTGATTTAAGCATATTATGACAAAAAAATGATTACTTTGTTCTCAGCTTTGGTCTTAATGTCGGGCCTTTAATTAAACTGTAACTCAGGTGTAAGCTTTTAAATACAAACATACTAACGGGTGTCAGTCTAGGTTGGAACCGGGACATCAGACCTTTGTACTAAGCAGCTGGAAAAGCGGGTTACGGGTGGTTTCGAACTAACAACCTTCGGCGTGTTAGGCAGACGCTGTTACCAATGCGCCACGCAGCTCGCCTCTCCAACTGCATTTTTCGTCGACTATATGTGTCGACCGTACAACACAATGTGCATTGCATTTATTGCATATGCACCAGGACAAGCATGTTTCACATGTTTACAACGGATAGGGTGCAATCGAACTTCCGATTCCGATTACAATCCCGATTCAAAACGAGTTCTGATTCCGATTCAGATTGCACAATCAATCGGAATCGAAATTTCCACATTTTAATTGTAGGCCTACTTGCTGTGATATGTTGCATAAAAACTCAGCATCATTTATGTATTAATTTGTTTCCGATAAGTTTACTTATCAATAATTGATTGTAGTTTAGCTTTACAGAGCCAAAAAATGCCAATTTGTTCAAGCGACGTTTTTGAGATTTTTTTGACAGCCAACAGATTCCCTAAATCAATATTATACTTGTTAATACAATTTAGCGTATAGTCGCCAATTTTGTAGTTCCGATTCCGGTGTAAATTTGATGTTCTGATTCCGATTCCGGTATAATCCAGTTCCGCTTTGCACTCTTGTGGGCGGATTAATGCTTATCTCATAGCAGAGAGCGTCTTGGTATACTGTTTACAATTTCAACTGTTAAATTTGTCTCCCCATATTACGTTCAAAACACATTTTAATACCTTAAAATCGAGTTTACAGTTCAAAATTTTAAAATAATTTTGTTTCAAATTTAAACTAAAATACAAAATACGTTTCGATTTGAAACATTTCACCTCTCAACCTGGACCAAAGGTCAAATGTGTTTAGAAACTATCACCAGTTAAGTAATAATAGGTTTACAAACAATCGAACAATGGCGGTGACAAATGTCAAAATTTGTACAAATCGGGCAAATATGACGCCAAATGTTTACCAATGTTAGAACTATCAGAACTCAGAATTTTGAGCTGATTCAATTCATTCTGAATTTATTAATCAACTCACCCAGAGAGTCAACTCAACTCAGAGTGTGATTTAACTCTACTCAGAGTGAGTTAATGTTTTCTGATATTAATACAGAAATAACCCACTCGCTAGCTGAATTGATTAATGAACTCATCGTAATTTACAGTGTATGGGTATCAGCTGACACTACTGAAACCAAAGTTTCCGAGTGCCTGGTTTGAATATGTATGACCAACTGGCGGTTTGAGAATGCGAGTACGGGTTATAGCACATACTTGAGCGGTCATCACAGCTCGCAACATTGCACCTCTTTGTGATATTTCGGATCCTTGAATTAGTTTTCCGTAGAATTGGTTAATAGGAAACTCCCAAATTCCAGGAAACGAAACGCTGGGGCATTTTCCAATTGGACATGCAAAAGGCATTTTGTAGTCGAGTGTTTGTGGCCAAAACGGATGCCCTAAAAAGTTATCGATAACCTTGCAATATTTCACTTGTTTGAGGCATGATTTATCGTTTTTATGCAGGAAAAACTAAGTTGTAAAGAACTTCAACTCATACAGCGCCGGCGGAAGCGCCCTCCCAACCCACCAATTGGATGAGGGCTCCTACCAATTTAGGGTCCCATCTTGGCATAATAAAAATTACTCGGACCACGAAGTTTGAGAGCCATGAAACATTTTAGTGGGACGGGTGTAAACGCATAGTAACGGAAACGGAAATGGAACTGGATAAAAGTTTCCGAAGATGTTTTATTTTTCTGCAAACACGAATGGAGGCGTATAAAAGTTTACCGGGTTTTCTAAAATTTTAAAGAAAAAATAGCGAAAGCATCGAAAATTTTAAGATTTTGCATGAATTTCGTAATTTTTATTGCATTTAAAAAAATTGCAGTTATCTGTAATTAAAAATTGCGAGAGATATATACGTGATTTGGAACTAATTTTGATAGTAAAATTGACAGAATTTTCGTAATTTCTATAACGGAAACGGAAACGAAAACAGACACCGATTTTTACCGGAAACGGATATCCGCTTACATCCTGCCCCTCGGACCAGTTTGAGGGATCCGGCTATCGAAAAGCCGACCTTGTATTAAGGTAAAAGCTACAAGACGTATGTAAAGTCACGACTTAAGTTAACGCAGACTTTCGACATACGTTCAATGCGGCTAATAATTATGAAAGTATGTAAAGTTATTGCAAACAACAATGACCAATGTAAAGATCAGGGCGGAACAGTATTATAAGCATATTCGTAAGCCTAAGCCTAAGCCATGCAAAAAAATTAGTCTAAAGCTTAAACTTACTCTATTGCAGTCCCACAGAAAAAAGTTCCGCCCCTGATCTTTACATGGGCTACAACATTAATACATAATTTCTGCAAAATTTAATTTAAGTGAAACCTGCATACTTATTAAAATTCATGACTTAACAAAAGAATTAACCCCTTCTCACATTGAGTTGCCTGTAGGCAACTCAGCGCAGTGTATATACGTTAAATAGTATATATTGCACCGCGTTTAACAGTAGCAACACGTATACATAGTACTAAATCACCACAAGACGTGAGAGCCCCCTCGCGCTCGAGCGTCAAGCTCCTATAGATGAGTGGTGATGGTATACGCGTCCCACTCCAGTCACTGGAGTTCGAAACCTAGTATAAAAGTAGGTCTCAGGGGAAATAGAAAATATTCATGTGAGAAAGGGTTAAATAGCAGACTTAAAAATTACCTACGATGGAGCCAAAAACTGCTAAAGTGTTAGAGAACGATTGCTAACGAAATTAAAAAAAACTATTATTTCATCTAAATCTTTAAACGCTAAAAGATATTCTCTAAAAACTTAAGCTTAAATTATAGCTTAACTAAACTTGAATATCAGTTTAAGTAAAACTTAAATGGCTGGACGGACTAACTAAACTAGAATTTTAAGTTTTACTTAAACTAACGTGTTTTTAAGATTAACACGAGATTAAGTAAACTTATTGTTAGATTAAGTAACAAGTGCAGCAGTGTATTTAAGAGTTCATTAAGTTTAGCTTAAACTGAAAATAAGTAACACATTAAATGAGTTTAAGCTTAAACCTACCAGTTAGTTTAGTTAATCTTGAAAGTTAGTTTAATAATGGTGGATTAGCTTAAGCTTAAATCAAGCTAGTTTAAGCTTTTAGAGAGTAGCACACTGTATAAAATGGTGAGTCAAATTTACTTTCTCCGAAATAGGCTCTACGGGACTACACAAACTGAGTCAAATTCGACTTCTCCGGAGTTAAATGTGCGACTCAGTGAGTCAAATTTGGAATTTGACTCTGGCGGAGTCGAATTTAACTCAGTTTGTGTAGTCCGTAGAGTCGATTCTGGACAGAGTCAATTTGATTCACCATTTTTGCAGTGTAAATTTGCGGTTTGATTTACCATATTGCCCTGGATCTACAGATAATGAATTATCATACGAAAAATTTGCTTGGTGCATCATCCTGAATTGGTCGTTGCCTCCAACTGAAAGTTGAGGAGCTCTAACGCCTAAAATATCAAAATAATTACGTTCTGTACGGAATTTAATTAGCTTAATTAAAGCTCGAATGCCCCACATACGTATTTGGCAATTGTCTAACATACTTTGTTACAATAGTTTCTTTACAACAGAAACGTAATTGTTTTGTGAAAAGAAAATTTGCATGCAGATTGTTGTGTGTTCGATAACTTTTGTGCATTGCTCAAAGCCGGATGACTAGTGTAAATTTGTAAAAGCTCCAAAACTGTATTTATCATTCACTGTTGTTTCTTAAGTGAAGCTGAATTTCACGAAATTTATACAGCGACCGCATAAGTAATTCAGCAGTGGCAATTTGTTAATATTTCAAACTATTTACCTGAGACAGATTCTTGGTCGATGAAACTTAGGCTTTCAAGTAGTCGTCGCATTCCATTGTATTCTGCCATCCACCTGTCTTCGCGTTTTCCTGTAAGCGTTTCATGCCTAAAATATAGTGGTTTTATTATTAAATCCTAAGCATTCTATTTAGCAATTAGTAAGCATTATTTAGCAAAACAATTTGATGATATCGTATATTTACTTGCAATTTTAAGTGTATGTTTACTAGTTGACCTGCATATTTTACTGCTGTAACGCTTGCATTTCTATCTGCATAATTAAAGCTGGAATACCCCACATACATATTTTGGGCAAGTTTTCAACATTACTTTGTTTACAATATTTTGTTACAACAACAATATTTTCTTGGAACAGAAATGTGATTATTCTGTTTAAGGAAAATTTGCATACAGATTGCGCCTGAAGTTAAACCTGTATTTTTAAACATCGCTGAAGATTTCGCACTTTAATGAAGTTTTGCGTTATAGCTCTAATGAATTATACACTTGAAACGTTACTAGAAACAACAAATCTTCAAACCCAACTAAATAAAGCACAGAACTTTTGCTTTTTCAACGCTCACTCACTAGCTTATTTAATATCGCACGTTTTGCAGCTTAAGCGGGTTGCCGTCCAGCTCAGTAAAGCATAGCGCAACCCCTTACTCATATGAGTTTGGCGCGCGCACAAACTGTAGATTTTTTACCCGCGTCAATTTTTGTGGGCCAACTTTGATTACAAACCGAGATGAAACAAAAGCTACGCTTTTATCAAAGTTACGTTATTGAATTCACAGCGATTTCGTGTCCGTCATAATGAAATCGTTGTATCGTATCATAATCAGACCATTCATGTGACACAAAAAATGTCGCTTTGATCGAGCAACCGTTGCGATTTTTGAGCTCATTTTGTCGTAGAAATTTATCATAAATCGAACCAGTTCGACTGTTCAACGCATCATCGAATGTGATTATTACCATTTGAGGTGTTTCTGACACCTGAAAGTGATAATTGCAACTGCAAAACTCACAAAAATTGTAATTTTTTGCAGCAATTGCAAAACTGACAAAAATTGTAATTTTTTGCAGCAATTGCAAATTGCATTGTACAAAAAAAACAATTTAAGATTCACTTGGAATTACATTAATAATATATTCAATTACACGTAAATAATTTGAAAATTTTGTAAGATAATAAAGATAATTTGTTTGATTGATAGAAATTTCTCGTTGCAAGGACATAAAATGCGAAATAAACTTGGTATTATTTGATCTTACCACATCAGCTATATGTAGACTGAGAATTAGGTCAAAAATGTGATAACTCAAATCATGGGCCCAGCTTACAATTTAGCTAACCTGTTTTTACATAGGTTGATGCTAAAATTTAGTTCGAGATTTCAAGTTAAGGTTATAGTAGGTACGTGCTATTTCGAGGTATATCTCAATAACTTACAGTCAATCCTCCTGGTATATCTTTACCGGTTTTACTGCAAAAACACGACGGTAACTGACAGGCGCTTGGATTTGCGGGTATTGGACATTTGGTAAGTTTGCTACGAACAAAAGCTGAAAATATTAAAAAATTTACAAGACAACAGTTATTTAAAATGGTTTGTGCAATGGTAAACCAAAGTGTTCATTATGAAAATCTATTAAACCTAATCTATATTACAGCAAAGTCGTAAGTTACCTTTATTGGCGCTCCAGCTGACATTTTGTTCAAAAATAGTCAAATTTTGAAAAATTTTGCATATTTGATAGTATCACAACTTTCGCTGATTATTCCACACCAAAATTTAAATTTTTAAAAGACTACATTTAATTGAGTATTTAAGCCAAGATCGCATTGGAAACGAAGAAATCGTTGCATATGTAGCATTCATAGCAGTTTGACGAGCTGAGTGGAATGGCTGGCTGGGTTGAAAAACAGTCATTTGACCGTTGATCAGATAGCGATAAAACTATACGTCATTCGACTCAGATCGCTAAACTGCGTCGAACTGGGTATAAATCGCCGAACCGTTTGACAGGTTTTATGATCCCAAGAGAATACATGAGAAACCTAAAAACTCAAACCATGTACAGATGAGGGTCGTAACTGTAGAACAAGCAGATTCAGTAGCCTAAGTGTAAGCAAAAAGGTAATCAGTGCAAAGCTTAAGATTACTCTATTGCAGTCCCCGTAGACAAACGATCCATAGGTGCAAAATCGGATTTGACTAAATTTCAAATTGGCATGTATGGGATGATCATGGGAGATTAATAATAAGCTGAAATATGCAAAAAAAATTTCAAAACCCGACCAACTATGGGTTAAACGCCAGCTGGATGTGAATAACGAAAAAAACCCGCAAAGTCTATAGCGATGTCGCTTTGCTAAGCTATATTTTTCAGCAATTAATTAATGCTGGTTACTGCCAGCTACGCATGCTCACAGTATACCTCAATCCATGTTTACACTGTGAAACACAACCCAAGATGTTACAAATAGCATCATAAATATGGGATATTGCAAAAAATCTTCTAAGACAAAACACAAATAAAATGTACATTCAACGTTTATATGCGGGAAACAAACAATTATTTTACAAGTCAAACCATAAAACCCTAATCACAGGTGCAAGTTTTTGAAGCAAAAACTAGCGCGTGCAACTTGTATGTGCAAAGTTGGTGATAAAGCAGCTTTGAAGTTCTTTGCAGCTGCAAATTATTCACAGGAATTTATGCTATTTATTTAATTCGCACATGTGAATGCAGTTGCAAGTGGCTTGCATTTTTTGCACATGCGGTTTGATTGGTTAATCGGAATGTTCCTTTGAAAATAGTTGCAGCTGCAAGTGTTTCGTGCAAGTTTTTATGCAGTTGCAAGTGGCTTGAATTTCTTGCACATGCGGTTTGATTGGTTGATCGGAATGTTCCTTTGAAAATAGTTGCAGCTGCAAGTATTTCGTGCAAGTTGCAGCTGCGAGTTCTCGCTACAAAAACTTTCACGTGTGATTGGGGCTTTACGAAATGAAAGAAAAATTCAAGAATGACAATAAATTGAAAAATATGATTGCCGCATAATGCAAGCCCTGCTGTTGATTTGATTAAAATAACACAACAATAGCTATTGCAGAACGAATAGACCCTAACAACGCCGTAGGCTCTTGTACACTCTCCTGTCGAACATGTCGGGAAATTTCTGATATTAAAATCACTTTGTCTTAGGGTTTAAATTTCAGTGCTTAAAATTAAAATTATGCTTAGATCAATGATTATCCTTCGATTTAGGCTTAGATTCAAGTTATTGACTCTAAAGTGTATAAGTGCTAGACTGTATCCTTAGTATTCTAGATATTTTTGTTATCAACTATATTTACAGCTTTAAGTTATATCTTAGTACTTAGGGCAAATGTAAAGATGAGGGGCGGAACGTTTTTTGTAGGATTGCAGTACAGCAAGCTTAAGCTTTAGACTAATTTTTTTGCTTGGCTTAGGCTTAGGCTTAGGCTTAGTCTTAGGAATATGCTCATTCTTACACTTACAAGTATATGGATGCAATGGTGACACCTTTTATTGGAGTCCCTCGGACCGGTTTGGATGGGACCAAACTTTTTCTAACGCTGGCCCTGGTGGCGTGTAATAGCTGAAGAAGACTCGTAAACGACGCCAGTGAGAATAAAACGCAATTTTAGCACTAAATCCTATTACAAACCTGTGAAAATCTAAGGGAACACGATGACCAAGGCCAAGGTCGGCTGCTGCTGCGATCCTGAACAGCAACACCAAAATTGTTGTATACGCAATAACCGTTTAAATTCTGTGATACAAGATTATAATACAAGTCAAGCATATAATTTATCTAAGATTTAATTAAGTTTTGGCCAATGTAAAGGACATGGGCGGAACAGTATTATAAGCATATTCCTAAGCCAAAGCGTAAGCGCAAGAATGAGCATATTCCTATAAGCCTAAGCCTAAGCCTAAGCCTAAGCCTAAGCCTAAGCCTAAGCCTAAGCCTAAGCCTAAGCCTAAGCCTAAGCACAAGCCTAAGCCTAAGCCTAAACGAAACAAAAAATTAGTCTACAAAGCTTTAAGCTTACACTATTGTAGTCTCACAGAAAAACGTTTCGCCCCTGATCTTTTTATATGGGCCAAGTTTTTATGTCAAAAAGAATAAAAATAATCGGAAAACTGTGAAAATAACGGTTTTAAACGCAACATTTGCACAGTATTAAAAATAAACAAACAACGCAACGAAGAGTTAAAAAGTTTTGAGTTGAATTTAATTAAAGCATCAGCCGCCAGAGAACGTCAACTGCTGATGATACAAAGAACATCGGCATTTTCCATATTTGCAAATTGAACCAGCATAAAATGTCGTATTGGTTTCGCACCAGGCGCGATTTGGAACTAAAAAATATATGTTTTACAAAATCGTTTCATTATTTTGTTTTTGAATAAACTTATAATGAAAAAGGTTGAAAATTAATTTAATCGTGTGGTGTAACAAATTTGTTTCGTTTTCCGCAATCAGACGTCTGGTTAACGAGTTATTATCAATTAAAACGAGTTGTTATCAAATAACTGATTTGGCGCCGTCCCAAATCGTTGGCTGCGCGCCAAATCAGTTATTTGACAATAACTCGTTAACCATACGTTTGATTGCGGAAAGTGTTACATCATTCGACTCAGCTCTGCAAACTGCGTCAAATGGTATATAATTTGGCTAACTTTTTGACTAAAAATTTCGCCAATGTTACTTTTAAGGGTGTAACAGTAGATTAAGCGCATTCCTAAAACTAACCCTAAGCCTAAGCGTTGCAAAACTGTGTTTCTGAGATTTAAACCTAATCTTTTTATAGACCCAATAGAAATCTGGACACCCTTCAAAATAACATGGGCCAAAAATGTTTAGGTCCCAAGGGGTAGACCTCGGGCCTTAAAAATTTAATTTTTCAAAAATTGCAAGTTGGACGTTGAAAAATCAGGGGAGGTCATAACGAGCTCAAATATGCAAAAATTTTAATAATTCATTTTTGGACAAAATTCTCGTTTGGGCGATAAGGAATACGCCCAATACGGGGGTCTTTTTCAATGTATTTTTTGTCCAAAATGATTACCAACGTGTAAACTTTAATAATGGAGACAATTAGGCAAACCGCTTTAACTAAAATCAAATCAATACAGGTTGTTTTGCAAAAACAATTTTTAAGCAAATGATAAACTAACTTTACCAAACCGTAGCGTACCGCTCAAGCGTCTACACCGTGATCGTTTAAGTAGCGGCGTTGAACGGCAATCACACTGTTCGCGATTACAACGAAACCAATATTTGCAGATCCAGTTGCTCCGACAACGAGTCAGTGTAAATCCTGAAACGTGAAGTTTGCCACTATAAAAAATTTTGTACGCTTGCTCTACAAGCTCAATTGTAAGCCTATACCGGAGCCTAAACCTAAACGTAACCAGAGATATATGTTAAAAGTAAGAACTGAGAAAACTGTAGACAAAAGTGTACAATAAGAAACATTAAAAATGTAAA
>JASANG010000901.1:0-12070 GCA_030248215.1 Enoplolaimus lenunculus
ACGATGTAAAAAACTAAAATATTTCTAAATTTATTTGAAATTAGGGCACGAACGACTTTTGAAGTTGTAATTTCATATCGCTAATGACAAGTTTTTGGGGGGGTGTTAACACTTGAGAGAAGGGCTCAAACACGGGTTCCTAGGCGCACCTGCAAAAGCTATGCCATTTGATAGAGCTCGTCGCACTGGGCAAGGAAAATACCCTGACCATGGGTCTGGGGCCCTTCCCTCGAAAGTTACGACCACCTAAGTCCCTCGACAACTGTGTGCAAATTTTACGGATTCTAGGGTGGAAAAATGCAAAAACATGAATTTCGGAATCGGAGGTCGAGACCCATATCATTCGACGCAGCTCATCGAGCTGAGTAATAAAACCACCCTGACTTGGGGTCCCCGACCTCCCGTTCAAAAGTTATGGGCTTTTGAACTTTCAGCATTTTACATGTGCAGTTACGGATCCTAGGGGTGAAAAATGCAAAAATGCGATTTTCGGAATCCGTTGTTGAAACCCATACCAATCGATAGAGCTCGCCGAGCTGAGTAAGAAAAATACCCTGACTGGGGGTCGGAAGTCATTCGTTCAAGAGTTAGAGGTATCCAGAGTTTCCGAAATTTAGTGTGTAAAATTTACGGATCCGAGGTCGAAAAATGCAAAAATGCAAATTTTGGAATCGAGTATCGAGATTGGTATCAATCGACGCAGCTTTTCACGCTGAACAAGAAAAATACCCTGACTCGGGGTCTGGGACCAATCGTTAAGAAGTTATTGGCACTTGAAGTTTTCGAAATTTTACGTGTAACACTTTACGGATCCCCGGTCCAAAAATGCAAAATCACGTTTTCCGGAATCTAGGGTTGGGACTGGTCCTATCGGGTCCGGCGCATCGCAATGAGCAATAAAACCACCCTGACCGCTGTTCGGAAACCGATACTTGAAAAGTTATGGCTAGCCCAAGGCCCGTAATTTCGGCGGACTCTCTGAGTCGACTAAGAGTGTCATGAGTGTGTGTTCCTTGAGTTAGGCTGAAGTCATAGCGTAAGCATTTCGGGAATGGCACGGAAATTTTTCTTAAAACTGTCTCGACACTTTACCAGGAATTATGAGTGTGCGGATTTGTGACGTTTAAAAGTGTACGTCCTGTACCCGTCTGCCTTATCTTTTGTGCTTTTGTGTTTATATTATCGTTTTGTTGGCCAGGTTGGGTAGGAAACCCTAGTGAATTTTGAACTTGTGACACCTTAGTACAGTCTACGTACGTTAGCTGGTCTGGCAAAAGAAATTCTAGGGCTGTAGGCACATGCTAGCCGCTAGAGTAGTAGTGGTAAATTTTGGTTGACTAAATAACCTGGCCGCTTATGACATAGATTTCGCTCTCTAGTTTTTACTGGATTTTGATACATCTCGTTTGGTTTTTGTGTTTTCTATTTTTGTTGTGCCTTTAGTTTTCATACTCTGTTTTGTATTGTAACCTGGTGCCCTAATTATTGACCGTGAGATAAGCCCTGTACGCGGGGATGGACAACCTAAGTGAAAAGCCCCGCGCGCGTACCAGTACTCTGAGGGAGTTGTCCAACCCAGTCGGCCCGGCCCACAACGTTAGAGCTTGCTACCTGTCCCTCGGCCACACCGGTTAAACCTAATTTCATCGGCCCACCACTTGGCTACAAATGCTGAGGTTATGTGTAAACCCCTACAGCCAATCAGCGGCCGCCTAACAAATTTGTTTACGTTTTCTCATTGGCTCCCGCAACCTGAGTTTTGTCAGCCAATCACGTTGCTTCGCTGCGTCTGCCTTGCGTGAAATTTCATTGGCTCTTTGCAGCCGCAGTATTTTCAACCAATCGCATCGCTCGAACCGCGCCTGCCTCGCTTAGAATTTCATTGGTTGAGTGCTGAGAGAAAAAGGTATATAAACGCAGTGCACGGCTGCAAATTTCAGTTTCAGTTTTGATTTTCTTCGGTTTTCAGTCGCGAAGCGCGAGCCGCGACACAGCAAACCGAGTTTTCGGTGCACTGTATGGCGACACGGTGCACTCGAAATTCTCGGGGCGCTGACTAGACGGGGGGGTGCTGCGCGTTGCGCGCAAGGGATAAGTAGGTAAGTAAGAGGGGGGCCGCACTAGGATTTTCTCGGTATCACAAAGGGGGTGTGAGTTGAAATTCTACCTTAAACTTTGCCTGGCGTTGGCGACAACGCAGGTACAAATTTTCCTGCTAATCTCGTGAAGGGGTACGTATCATGTGAAACGTAGTAGGCGTGTGATCAGGATAAAAAAATTTTGAGGCCTGAATTTTAGTGAATAGTCACTGGCCAAGACAAAAATCTATTTAGTAATACTCAGAGTATTGAGTGTCAACGGCAGCAGGGAGGCCAAGTCAGCCCGATGCTAAGCATTAGGGAATTGTCAAACAAAAGAGCTAAGGCCCTGCCTGTCAAGTACAAAACTTTCGTATGCCCCGTGATTTCAGACGATTCTAGTCGGGCCCTAGGAACTTAGCTGCTAAGTATACCACCGCCGTTGACTATCAAACTGCTGAATATGCAGCCGTGAGAGATCTAGGCCTAGGAGCATACAGGTTACGTAATTAAAAGAAACAGGCGCGGTTTGTCACCCCTATTTTCGAATTCGCTTTCAACTCTGTGGCCGACTGAAAGAGAACCTTAGCTCACTTGACCACCTACATCCCATGTGGTACGCACGCGTGTCTTCTCGGATATGTATCTAGAAATCGTGGGTATGCTCATTCAACAGTGTGCCCTCCACGCAGCAGCTTTATCACGCGAGTTGTGCATAGCCCTGCCTTTGTTATTTTAACAGATAATGCTCTATGCAGTGTGGCACCGGAAAATCCATGACATGAGCATACCCAGAGGGAACAATATGCAACTCTTTCACAGTAACCAGTCAACATTAGTTCATGGTGAGATTATCCCAGCGTACAGGGATCTAAAGAAGCGTAAGGTATCAAATCGCAATTTCACTTTCAAGTCAGTAATTTCAAATAACTTTCAGCTAATTTTATCGTAACACTCGTTCTACGTGCAAAGTAACTATAGGCTGTCAAGTAGGAAACTGATTAGTCCCAGTTTCGTGGCATAGAGGTAAATACATGAAATAAAATGTGTAGACTCAATAAACCAAAACTTTAAGTTGTGTTCCCTGTTGAACCCTGAGCAGTCAAGAACATTCCTGGCCTAGAGCCATGGCTGAAATTTCAAGAGATAAAAACAGCACTGGTGCGAACCAGGCTATCCCTCTCGGAACTAAAACCCAGAGGCGCGGGTCGACTCGCCCTCTTTTACAATAGACTAATAACTTAAGTATTCAAATTCTACGAAAATTGCAACAGGTGTTTCAGTGAAATCAATGAACCTTGTCAGGAGACCAAGTGCTCACCAGAATCTAGACACTGAAATCATTAGTCCTAATTATGAAAATCAGCGGCAACCACACCATTCAAAATTATAACCATGTGTTGGGGGTGCGACTTAGCCACGCACGCGAGTGTTTATGAGAGCTTAGGCGTACGACGACGTTGGAATTTTGTGACTCTCAAAACCCGACGTCACGCCTGGGGGACCATCATCCGCTAGACACGTCGGCTTACTAGGCAGACCCACGGCCATGAACACCCGTGAGGGATACCACTCGGATTCGTCCGCAGAGGTACCCGTTGGTCGCAGCCGTAACAATAGTAGCCATGGCCAGGAGCTCATAGCAGTAATTCTCCTAATACGCCGGACCCTTCGAGTCAGATTTCTTTAGTCGTGTGATCATTTCAGGTCTCTAAGAACGTCACGCCTAACGGGATGTGTCCCTGACAATATATATATATCACATCGAATCACGGAAACTTGTAAGACTCGACAAACCTCACTACCTAGGTGGTTACAGCAAGAACGGTCGAAGCAAAGTCGTTTATCAAGCGAGTTTATTGTCGACATTTGTTCAACCCGGAGGGTTTCCGACTTCGCAGGGTGAATGAATGTAGCATTTCAGATGTTTGGATTATTGCAAGAAAATGTGATGAACATTGAGTTTTACGAAATACCAAATTAATTTTGAAACACTTTGAGCTTACATATTGCGGTGTCCGCACGAATCCGGGGCATTATTTTCAGTGTTTTAAAAAGCTCTGTAGCGAAGTAAACTTTATCTGCTCGCGATGAGTCAATTGCAACCGTAGTGCTAGAATTCCGTTGAATGTAGAGCCATGTATAAACTATAGGTAGTAGCACCTCTTCCCGCTTGCTCGTTAATACATAACAATATAAAGATTAAACTTCAAGCCATTGTTTGTTTGCATACACTGATACGATCAGCGACCAGTTTATGCTGCAATTGTTCGACATGAAATATAAATTACAAAATTTGCCCAACATCTTAAAAATTTTGGAGCATTCGTTGTTTTCTTTGACAAATTTAGAAAGCAGAGTGAACCTTTGCATAATTCAATTGTGCTGGGAGGCAAATAATGAAAGTCTTAAAGTCTTCAATATCCGTTTTCCGTTTCCGTTGTTCTATTCATTGTCGTTTCCGTTATTTTGGTCGCTCTCCGTTTTCTTTTCGGTTATTCACACTATCCGCTTACATCCTGCTTTGAAGTTTTAAGGAGTGTATACCTATACTGCAAAAATGGTGAGCCAAATTAATCCTCTCCGATAAAGGCTCCACGGACTACACAAACTAAGTCAAATTCGACTCCTCCCGATTCAAACGCGGGACTCAGCGACGCGAACTTTACTCTGGCTGGAGTCGAATTTAACTCATTTTGTGTAGTCGCGTAGAGCCTGTTTCAGAGAGAATTAATTTGACTCACCATTTTTTGCAGTGTAAAGATGTCGTACATTTACTTTATGCTTCGAGGTAATAAATGAAAATCACATAGACACACCATTATTAGCATAGCGCTTTTTAGAAAAAACAAGTACAAAAATATTTCACTGACCACCAGGACTCTCTGGCTGGCAAATAAATTATGAAATCAACCTTTAATGAATGTTAATGAATGCCGTTCAATGACGCAAACAAGCTATTTAAATTTTTTGTGTCTGGTTCATAACAGCAGCATTGGAAAGGGTTTTATGTTTGAGTAGGTTTAGCTATTTTTATTTACGTTGGGTTTTTGAACACAGTTTCTTGTAAATATAGTTTTCAAGTTGTATATAAGCAGCCCAGTGAACGGAAACATAAAATTAAACTAGTTCTGACTTCTATCTGTTTAGAATCCACTAGTATTTCATGTTTTATACACAATAGTTTAAAAATTTAGATAAAAAATTCACTTCCTCTTTTGTAACCGAAGTTCTAATCAATACCTAACGTGGCGAATTTGAGTACTGTATTTTTAAATTGATGCAAATTATCAATCCTTGAAAACCATTGCACAAACCTTCGTGATAAAGCAATCCGTATCCAGTAAAACCAGAAAGGTTTACATATCTCAATGCAAGTAAAAAAATTTGCACCATGCAAGTCTTATACAAAAACAGCCAAAAATATGTCGCAAAAACATGTATCAAGTAGCTGTTAATCAACTAAGCACAGAACAGCTAAATATGCAAATAATATATACACAAGGGCAGATATAGAGACCCGACCCCCACAAGAAGTCGCGCAAAGTTGCACTTTTTGTTGTTATTCAACGCTAAAACTACTAACTATTATTAATTCAGTTCGCTAGCGTTTTATATTCCTAGTTTACATCTGTTTTGACTCTTGGTGGCACAAGCTCCAGACATGTGATTTTTACATGTTACTTCAAACGGCCACTCTCCAAACTAAAATGCAACTGTAAGAAAGGAATGGGAGATTTGTGTAGGTTTTAGAACACTGCTAGCTCGTAAATATCAAAATTTTTATGCTAGCTACACTCACTCAGAATAGTCTCATGTTTAATATTCGTTTGCTTCAAATATCCCAGTGCTCCTGCTGCAATAGTGATGTTAACGATGGAGTTGTTTGCGTCCACCGAGAAATTTGTTATCCGTCACTGGTACATACGTACAGAAAGGAATAAGGTATACTACTATAGCGACCCGAATAACTTGAGGGGCTGATATTTATTTCGCCTCTCCATAGAGTGCCTATGTTGTTCGGTTACGAACAGTTATTTATTTTTAATCTGCCCTATTGCGCCTTTCGTTACCGTTATATTTCCGGTATTGCAGCTATCGGGACTCAATCTACTTACGGACTCATATAAGGGACAGTGACTCCAATTGAGTGGAACTCAAGGGTCTTTTCCGTTATCCCCCCAGCCCGCGTTTGCCCAAAAATGGTTCGATTTTGAAAATTTTTACATATTTCAGCTTCTCATGACCTCCCCTGATCATGTATGCCTAAATTTGAATTTTTGAAGAATTTGATTTATTAAGGTCCTGACAGAGGTCCCCCTTTGAAATTGAAAAATGTTTTGTCAAAATTTTTTAAAATTGTTTCATCATTCGACGCAGTTTCGCGCGCTGAGTCAACTGATGTTAATTTCCTCGCGATAATTCCAACGGTTCGCGACTTAGGCTCAAAAACTTTTATATGCGCTATACGCGCTTATGGCTGATTTCCAATACATACAATATATATTAACTGTAATAATTTGTAAACAAACTATGTGTAGTATTAAGCACACAATGACGTACATATATTATTCTTACACTTAGAAGATTTGGGTTCCTTTACTGTTGTGTAGTACATACTTTACAATATTGGAAACTGGCCAGCGCGTATAGCGCATATAAAAGTTTTTGAGCCTAACTAGCGAACCGTTAGAGTTATCGCGAGGATATTCACATCATTTGACTCAGCGCGCGAAACTGCGTCGAATGATGCAAAAAATTATAAAAATTTTTGGCAAAATTTTCGATTTCAAAGGAGAAGGACCTTATATAGGACCTTACAAAATCGAATTTTTCAAAAATTCAAATTTAGGTGTGCAATGATCAGGGGAGGTCATGAGAAGCTGAAATATGTAAAAAATTTTCAAAATCCGACCACTTTTGGGCAAACGTGGGCTGGGGGGAATAACGGAAAAGACCCTAACTCAAAATGGGTCCCCATCCTCTTATTACTCCCTCTTATTCGGGACCCTACAGTACAGGCTTTGAATAATATAAATACTATCTAAGGGTTGATTGATAGTATAGTTCAGGCTTTCCTGCTTTAGCGACATAGAATGTGTGAACCACATTGCTTGCGACCTGAAAACAATTGAAAAAATAAGCAATAGAGCTGTTTTGGACCCATGCGCTATAAAATAAAACATTTCTAATAGCATCTAAAATAGCTTAATATTAATCGTGACAATACACTTTAGAAACTTTGAAAATGTTGATTTGTGAATACGATTTTAGCGAATCACATTTTAAATATCCAACGTACCAGAAACTTAGAAATCAACCGAAAGTTTGATGGCTGTTCAGCTAGTTTTGGTGATAATGTTAAAAACACAGCCAAGTAAACGAGGAATGCTGAATAGGTATTGAAATCATATACGTTACGTGCAAAATTTGCACGATTTTGCACAAAATTCTTGCATAATTTCTTTGAATTGTATCGTTCTGCATCGATTGACCCATTTGTAACAAAGTGTTGCTTTATCCTTGCATTCTGAGAAACAGATAAAAAATACACGATTTGCATTTGCATCTAATCTGTCCGCTCCAAAATTGGTTTCAATAACACCCTGAGAGCACCTCATATAATGAAAAAAATAATGTATTAAATTATACAGCACTCTAAATAAAACTCGGGTGCGGTGAGAGGATTTGTTTACATTGGGGACCCGTAAGCCGAGCACTAACTATTATATATACTTACATCAGACGCTATTTCAGTTGAAATAAATGTACTTATATACAAAAAACTTCCTGTAACGTTATTTCTTACGTTTGGCATTGAAACATATGGAACAGCTGTCTTCCAGCACACTTCCTGTTAATTCCAACCAGAAAACGTACTTACTTTTGGTAGACTGTATTCGATTTGCCTCGAGTTTGATTGCACCATTAGCATTATTGGTATGTTCTCCCACACTGTTTCCATTGGATAAATCTGGTATTTTTCGGCGTTCAATTTTTGGTTTTCGTATTGATTTTATGTCATCGTAACGCGATTCGTCGCAGTGGTACATTCGACGAATTTTACGTAGATCAACAATAGAAAAGTCTTTTACGCGTCCAATTAAATACGTATATTCACGTTTTCGTGCTTCCATCGTATTGCGACCGTTACGCGTAAATGATTTCGAATCATAATGCATTATTGATAAATAGTCATAATCTTCGTTGTAATAATCACTTTCAAACAAATTCACTTTACCAAATTGATCATATGCGTCTGTAATAAATTGAATAAAAATTTTCTTTTTCATAAGCAGAAAAGTTTATCACATTACTTGAAATTTTGCTATTTCTTCGTCAATCAATTCAATCAGATGAAGCAAACACTATTTCTGTTTTTAACATTCATGTGGTAAGAGACAAGGCCTAATTATATTCCGAAACTATTCAGTTAAACAACCAGGAAGTGTATTGTTGCAGTTTTTTTGTGAATGGTACCTCGTTTGTCGCCCTGTTGTCCACCCATCAGTGGCCAGGAACAACGAACCTGTTTATCTCCAACCTCGCCCTACATCAACCCCAGCCCTTGAATCTACTCCCGGTAAACTTTGGTCGGACTGATATCACTTCCTAAAAAAGCTTTCGTGCAAAGGGTTGATAGATTGAATCGCATGGCCTTCTAACTTTATAAGGCCTGCAGGCATCTGTACGTTGTTTTCGCTTCTGGATCCATTTGATTCGACAACTAGGATATGGGAATGGCCAATAGGTGTTTGCACGAAATCTGCTGATTGATCAGAATTAAATTTATTTTTAGACTACTGAACTTCGATTTCTTCACTGCAATTTTGAGGCGCCTAACTCTTGAATTATCCGTTCCAATCAAAACAACCGATCCTTATCGTCTGTTAACTAGAAACTTCTTCTCTAACTTTCAATTACAAAAGGAATTCTCATGAAATTTCAGTTAAAGCTTAGTCGCGCCTGTGTTAGTGGCATTCCAACTGGGAACGTGTTAAGCTCAGATGTTTTCAGTAGATCAGCTTTAGAGCCTGATCTCTCCCATCTAACTACTTCCTCCGGGGCAGTCAACATTTTAACGTTGACGCCGAAACAACATGGGACAAGCGGCCTATGTATAGAACAGGGCCGGAACAGTAGTATAAGCATTTTGCTAAGCCTAATCCTAAGCCTAAACGGCTACCGAAATTTGTTCACTGTTTAAAATTTAGGATGTCTCTACACTCCAACCGACCTATAAACTGATAATTATAATAGAGAAAAGACCATTATGATCTATTGAATGATTACTTCAACTATAACGAAAATGCTTGGACTATCGTTTCAGATTTTGGCCCATGTTACTATAAAGGCCGTCCTAATTTCCCGGGTTACAAATATACCCGGAGTGCACACTTATGTGCTCCTGTTTACATATGCACAGTCAGATATATTCACGTAGGATATATATAATATATAATGTATATAATAAATATAATATATATAATATATATGTATATATTATATATATAAATCAACTGTCCCATTTATCCCGACTGTACCATCTGTCCCAACTGTCCCATCTGTCCTATCCGTCCCAACTGTTCCATCTGTCCCGTTTGTCCCAACTGTCCCAACTGTCCCATCTGTCCTAACTGTCCCAACTGTCCCAGCTATTCCATCTGTCCCAGCTGTCCCATCTGTACATCTGTTCCAACTGTTCCATCTGTCCCATCTGTTCCGGTGTCCCATGTGTCCCATCTGTCCCAACTGTCCCAACTGTACCAACGGTCCCATCTGTCTCATCTGTCCCAACTGTTCCATTTGTCTCGACTGTCCCATCTGTCCCAACTGTCCCATCTGTCCCGTCTGTCTCATTTGTCCCAACTGTCCCAACTGTCCCATCTGTCCCATCTGTCCATCTGTCCCAACTGTCCCATTTGTCCCAACTGTCCCATCTGTCCATCTGTCCCAACTGTCCCATCTGTCCAAACTGTCCCATCTGTCCCATCTGTCCCGTCTGACCCGCTGCCCCATCTGTCCCAACTGTCCCATTTGTCCCAACTGTCCCATCTGTCCCAACTGTCCCATTTGTCCCGACTGTCCCATCTGTCCCATCTGTCCCATCTGTCCCAACTGTCCCATCTATCTCAACTGTCCCATCTGTCCCGTTTATCCCAACTGTCTCATCTGTTCCAACTGTCCCATCTGTCCCAAGTGTCCCATCTGTCCCATCTGTCCCAGCTGTCCCATCTGTCGCAACTGTCCCAACTGTCCCATCTGTTCCGGTGTCCCATGTGTCCCATCTGTCCCAACTGTCCCAACTGTTCCAACGGTCCCATCTGTCTCATCTGTCCCAACTGTTCCATTTGTCTCGACTGTCCCATCTGTCCCAACTGTCCCATCTGTCCATCTGTCCCAACTGCCCCATCTGTCGAAACTGTCCCATCTGTCCCAACTGTCCCATCTGTCCCAACTGTCCCATCTGTCCCAACTGTCCCATCTGTCCCAACTGTCCCATCTGTCCCAACTGTCCCATCTGTCCAAACTGTCCCATCTGTCCCATCTGTCCCGCTGTCCCATCTGTCCCATCTGTCCCATCTGTCCCAACTGTCCCATCTGTTCCATCTGTCCCAACTGTCCCATTTGTCCCATCTGTCCCAACTGTCCCATCTGTCCCATCTGTCGCAATTGTCCCATCTATCCCAACAGCCTAATTTTTCCCGTTTATTCCAACTGTCCCATCTGTCCCAACTGTCCCATCTGTCCCATGTGTCACAACTGTCCCATCTTTCCCAAGTGTCCCAACTGTCCCATCTGTCCCAACTGTCCCCTCTGTCCCATCTGTCCCATCGGTCCCATCGGTCTCAAATGTTTCATCTGTTCCCAACTGTCCATCTGTCCCAACTGTCCCATCTGTCCCAACTGCCCCAACTGTCCCATCTGTCCCAACTGCCCCAACTGTCCCATCTGTCCCATCTGTCCATCGGTCCGAACGGTCCCATTTGTCCCAACTGTCCCATCTGTCCCATCTGTTCATCTGTCCCAACTGTCCCATCTGTCCCAACTGTCCCATCTGTCCAAACTGTCCCATCTGTCCCATCTGTTCCGTCTGTCCCGCTGTCCCATCTGTCTCATCTGTCCCAACTGTTCCATTTGTCTCGACTGTCCCATCTGTCCCAACTGTCCCATCTGTCCCATCTGTCCATCTGTCCCAACTGCCCCATCTGTCGAAACTGTCCCATCTGTCCCAACTGTCCCATCTGTCCCAACTGTCCCATTTGTCCCAACTGTACCATCTGTCCCAACTGTCCCATTTGTCCCGACTGTCCCATCTGTCCAAACTGTCCCATCTGTCCCATCTGTCCCGCTGTCCCATCTGTCCCATCTGTCCCATCTGTCCCAACTGTCCCATCTGTTCCATCTGTCCCAACTGTCCCATTTGTTCCATCTGTCCCAACTGTCCCAATTGTCCCATCTATCCCAACAGCCTAATTTTTCCCGTTTATTCCAACTGTCCCATCTGTCCCAACTGTCCCATCTGTCCCATGTGTCCCAACTGTCCCATCTTTCCCAACTGTCCCAACTGTCCCATCTGTCCCAACTGTCCCCTCTGTCCCATCTGTCCCATCGGTCCCATCGGTCTCAAATGTTTCATCTGTTCCCAACTGTCCATCTGTCCCAACTGTCCCATCTGTCCCAACTGTCCCATCTGTCCAAACTGTCCCATCTGTCCAAACTGTCCCATCTGTCCCATCTGTCCCAACTGTTCCAACTGTGCCATCTGTCTCATCTGTCCCAACTGTTCCATTTGTGACGACTGTCCCATCTGTCCCAACTGTCCCATCTGTCCCGTCTGTCCCATTTGTCCCAACTGCCCCAACTGTCCCATCTGTCCCATCTGTCCATCGGTCCGAACGGTCCCATTTGTCCCAACTGTCCCATCTGTCCCATCTGTTCATCTGTCCCAACTGTCCCATCTGTCCCAACTGTCCCATCTGTCCAAACTG
>JASANG010001461.1:0-12074 GCA_030248215.1 Enoplolaimus lenunculus
GCTAATAAATTTTAGTTTACACCAATGTCAAAAATTCTAGTACAGAATTTTCAATATATAATCGTTCTTGTATATCTAAAACATATAACCTTCTGAAGACTGCCGCTAGCGAAAACAAGAGTCACCACCCGAGGGCGGTGACAAAAATCACGAAAAAAACATTAAGCCCTATTCACACGTGCAAGTTTTTGCAGCAAAAACTCGCACGTGCAACTTGCAATGTACAAGTTTGGTCACAAAGCGCAGTTTCGAAGTTTTTGCAGCTGCAAATTATTCACTGGAATTCATGCTATTGAGTTGAATTCGCACCTACGAGCGCAGTTGCAAGACTATTGAATTTCTTGCACCTACAGTTTAATTTGTCAATCGGAATGTTCCATTCAAAATACTTTCAGCTACTAGTATATTTATTTCGTACAAGTTTCAGAAACGAGTTCTCGTTGCAAAAACTTTAACGTGTGAATATCAGAAACTGATATCAGTGATTGGATTTCCGACTGCTGAACGCATACAGCTTGCATAATCTGTTCTCACACTTCTTGCACCCCAAAAAACATTGCATACGCAAACGATTGAATGCAATTTTACAACATACAACCTACCAGCGGAGATAGCAACCGCTTTTTAGTGCAGTTTGTTATGATCTATCTGGATGGGACACTCAGAATAATCCTGTACACAAATATAGGACAAGCAAACTGAATGTTTCAGCAGTATGCAGGACTAGCCATCATTGTTTTAACCAGTACTTCGACAACGCTTTTGGAAGCTGGCTAAGCAACCAGCGGATGGCGTGTTTTGACTAAGACTATAATAATAGGCTTCGCGTTCCCGCTCGATGAGGGTGTCACCGGCAGATGTCAGGCGAGACCACTGCTACCTATCCCTCGCAACAGGATTCAAAATCAAAATTTTGTATTAAAGATTTCTACTCTCCAAAAGTTTAAACTAACTACAGTTTAAGCTTAACCCTTTCTCACATGAATATTTTCAATTTCATATGAGATGTAATTTCAAGGTAAAATTCGATCACCGGTCTCACGGGTTGGAGGCGTTTACGATGACCACTGAGCTAGCTATAGGAGCTTGACGCTGGAGCCCGAGTAAGCTCTCACGTCTTGCGGAGTTTTGCACTATGCATATATGTTATAAATGTTAAACACTGCTCACAGTGTGTGTATTGCTCGTACATTATTGTATTTAGTTGCTCACGCTATACTCTATGAGTAAAAGGGTTATAGATACTTAGTAAGAATTTTTTCATTAAGCTAATCTTGCAGTATTATATAAACTAACTTTCTAGGTTACTGTAGTGACCGAAATACGAGGGGGGTAATAAGAAAGGGTCCCATTTTGAGTCCCAATCAACAGGAGTCCGTATCCCTAATAAGAGTCCGTAAGCGGATAGAGTCGCTCAACCCTAATTACAGTCTATAAATGTCAATTATCCTTAATTGTAGCGCATGAAGGACTCCAGGACCAAATAAAGGTGAGTTCGAAATTTTAAAGCGTACTTAAGTTTTGAAAGAAATTACTAAGTACACTTTGCATCATCCATCGCTTAAGCTGTTGATACAAGACAAATAAACGTTTAATTCAACGGATAGACGCAATACCGGATATATATAAGTACCGAAGGATGGCCGAAGGTGGGTTGAAAATAAATAACAGTCCGTAACCAAATAACAAGGGGGGTACCTTCTGAAAAGGCCAAATAACTATCAGTCCACCCTCTTATTCGGGTCAGTACAGTAATTAAAAACTGACTAATAGGTTAAATTTAAACTCGCTCGTATTTTTAGTATAAACTAAAATTAATGAGATCTAAAGACTGGATGCACCTTAAACCAGAAATAAGTTTACCTTAAACTCGCCGTAAATATAAAAATGCTAGTTTAACTTAAACTTAAAAATTCTAGTTCAATTAGTCCGTCAAACCATTTAAGTCATAATATACTTAAACTTATATTCACCTTTGGTTAAGCCATAATTTAAGTTCAAGTTTTTAAAAGGTAGTTATGTATTATACAGTTGAGTTGAGACTACCGAAGGCAGTTCTATGAGAAAAATGACTGTTGTTCGTTTACGATTTTCAAATAGCGTCAGATACCAAAATTCAAATATGCCTTACTGGCCATATTCACGTCACTGGTGTCCTACTGATCACGGATTGCTCGCTGCATTACAGTGAACATACTTCGTAATCATGGGCTTGCTATCTTAGTATGTTCAGATGCGCATTTGATGCCCTATGTTGTTCGCAATGGAGTTTATATACCGTACGCCAACTGGAATTTTTATGCAGAAATAAATCTGTTAAAAACAATAGATCTCTCAGTATCTTAACAGCATTTACTTCCAGCAAAGCAGAGATTTAACCGAATCAGAGCAAGCTGGTACCTGTACAGGCAGAGGTGAGCGCCACCCAAACCTCAGGGGAGGCCCCTGGCCATTTTTGTTTGCGCTGGTTAGTGAAGAAGTTCCCTCTTTTTGGTGGAAGCCTCCAAAATGGGAGTGGTGGGAGTACCTTTTTCGGAGATGAGGGCTTCTGGTTTTCAAGAAAACCTAAAGCTGAAGAGAAATGAAAAACCACCACTTTGAAGTTTCAGCGAACTGTTCGTGCGTTAAACAAAAGTATTGTCGCTTTTTCAAGCCGCAAAACGCGGTATTAAGTTTTGAAATGATAACTTATATCTGTTGAGTTTTTACTGTCCTTCAACGCACGTAAAAACGGTGTGTAACGCGTTCAACTGTACAAACTTTTACGTATATTTTTGCACGCATCGTGTATTGTTAACATTTCAATACCGTGTTTTTGTATAGTAAATCCTTGTATTTTTTCTTGCTGATGATACATGTTCATGGATATATCCGCTGTAATAGACGAGTATCTACTTCGTAAATACTATCATTAAAATATTCCTAAAGATAATGTTATGGGATTAGGAATAGTCCAAAGGCAGTAAGTAATTTTTAGTATGCTTTAAATAAATCCGTTTTTATTTATAAAGACAGAACTTTTTAGCAGTTAATACCAGCTTCTGAGTTGTATCGCTCTCCAGGTTGCAGTGCCGGAGACACAAAGGTGGGGATCAACCAAGCTCTAGGGTGGCGCCACAAACTCGTGAGCGAAGCGAGCGATTAGCATTAGGGTGGGGCCCCATTAGGAGTTGGCTCCTCCCAATTGGGGGTATAAGGGGTGGCGCTCCGGCACGGCGAGCTTGAATCGTAATTCTTCAAACCAAACTTTTTGCGTGCTGTGTGCGAGTCGACGCGTAGAATTCAACGTAGACTCTTCGGCGAAATCTTAGCACAAAACTTTCAATATGATGATATGGGCTTCTTCTCATAAAGCAGACAAAATTATGATCAAGCCTCATCTGAACAAGCCATGTCGAAGCTTCTCGTTATGGTGTTTTCATCCGTTATATATAAATTCAATTTGGTCATTGTTCACTCGATTAGCGTCCGATTAATGACCAATGTAAAGAACAGAGACGGACAGGTTATTACATATTCCTAAGCCTAAAGCCTAAGCCTAAACCTAAGCCTAAGCGTATGAATGAGTTTATTCCTAAGCTTAAGCCTAAGCCTAAGCCAAGCAAAAAAATTAGTCCAAAGCTTAAGTTACTCTTTTGTAGTCCAACAGAAAAACGTTCCCCCTAATCTTTACATGGATCTAAACAATAATCTTCATAGAAAACTGAAGCAGCAAAATACACAGTGTGTACTTCAAAATTTAAATTTCTGTATGATCTGTTTTGCGATTGTTCTATTGTTTACCTTGCGTATGAAAATTCACTCACAGTTAAAATTCTTCGCAAAATCATTCGAGCAGTTGCTTCATGGTGTGATCCTGTTTGACGGTTCCTTGTATGTTAGCTATGTCTCGCCATAAGCCTGTATTCGTTAACGCGCAGATGAAGTTTTTTACCTCGCTGCGCAGGAACAGGAGTACCAATAAGCACCCGTAGAATAAGAACGTTTTAAACCAAAATTTAAATTCTGAACGTTAGATTAATTTTAGCTTTTCGAAGCTTTTTAATTCGACCAATTTCCCTAACTTAAACCTATCCGCTCGTTGTTTTCACACAAATGTGTTTTGTTTTCTGCACACAAGAAACGTCAAGATGGTACCATACTATGTTTGCAACAGCGATAAAAAGT
The DNA here is from genome assembly GCA_030248215.1 of Enoplolaimus lenunculus. Taxonomy (NCBI): domain Eukaryota; kingdom Metazoa; phylum Nematoda; class Enoplea; order Enoplida; family Thoracostomopsidae; genus Enoplolaimus; species Enoplolaimus lenunculus. The sequence continues at coordinate 4,168 of JASANG010001461.1, forward strand.
TTCATGCAGTTTCACTGGAGTAAAATCGCAAACTTTTCGTGAATATGGTCGGCCACATAAGTTCGGGTGTTGAAGATTGCATATATGTATTATATTTAGAGCGCTGCGTAACTGTTATATGAATATTAAAACAACTCTAACTTTGTGTGTTATTTAGGCGGTGCGGGTGGAATGTAATTTATTTAATTTATTAAGCAACGTCCTCGGTTTGGTCTATATTAATTGTTTGGGCCTGGTCATTGAGAAACAAGGGTCTGGAGGCTTTTGAAACTCGACAGCTTTGGCTTCGATTAGGATTAAGAGTTTTTCTGGTTTGGCTTAGGCTTAGGCTTTGGTTTAAGTTTAGTCTTAGGCTTAGTAAGCATGCCCCTATAATTAACGCGGGCCCCTACTCTTTAACGACTATGATTTCTTTTCAGGTTTTTACTTCTGATAGAGTGCTTTTAAACCAGCTAAAATATACACTGTAAAAAATGGGAGTCAAATTGACTCTCTCGGAAATAGGGTTTTCCTACTACACCAACTGAGTCAAATTTGACTCCGCCAGAGAAACTTGGCTCCCTGAGCGATTCAGTGGATTAAATTTGGCTCTGGAGGAGTCAAATTTGACTCAGATTGTGTAGTCAGCAAAAGCCATTGAAATCTTTTTATATACAATACTATGGCTCTAGACGTTTCTTGTTATCCAATATTGCTTCTTCGGCCAAGTCAGTAAAAACACAGTTTGATTTCCTATGTCTGAGTTCATGCCTGTCGTTTTGTGTTTATTTCCAATAGCAGCCGTTCGCTGGCATTTTGTTGCTCAAGCTACTTGTAATTAATCACGTGTGTAAATTTTACTTCCGTGCTATATCATAGCATTTAATTAATGATATATTTTATTAAACAGGAAATTTCTAACATTGTAATCAGTATTAAAAACGAGCAGCAAACTTTTTGTAGTTAGAAACGTTTTCATTAATCATCAAATCCAATAATAAGTGAAAACAGTTTCAAGTTGTATTCAATCCTTATTTTGCAAAATTCCAAAGGCGTTTTATTGCACAATCATATTTATGTGTTGACCTTGAGGAAGGATAGCGTAACATGCCGTATGCGGACGAACATTTTCCGGAAACACGGAGAAATTAGAATCGCTTGCAAGCGCGGCTGAAAGTGAAAATTTTTGATGATCAGCCCTCAATGCCGAACCCGCTGGCGGTGCCCAAGCCCAATTTAGCAAATATATAACTACATGTTCATTTTTGCGCAGCAATTATTTTCAAAGACGTGATTTGCAGGAAATGTCGCTGTTTTTAATGGCCGCGAAATTGAAGGACTTTAATTTTCCGAAAATTTTGCTATTTTAGCAAGATATAGATGTATTGCTGTATACAATGAATATTTAATATTAATATTGTTAATGAATTGTTAAAAATTTCACTTATTTTCAAAATAATTTGGCTAATGATAGCGACAATAAGCGCTAGAGGATAGGGGTAGCGAGGTAATGGTCTCAAAAATCATTTCAGAAAATTTTGTTCTGTGATTAATAAAGTTCGTTTGGCTTCGCGCTCGTGGCTTTATTCACTTTTCGTGGGCTCAATTGAAATTTTGGATCATCGGCAGTGCACCGTTTTTGAGTGGTTTGCAAAATTTAATGAACTTCTGCCACTTGATTAACGTTTATTCAATTAACAATACGCTAACCTTAAAATTTTTATTTAAATTACTTAATCCCTCAGATATTTGTGTTTTTTTTTTTTTGTTTTTTTTTTTTTGGTTTCTCTTCCTTCCCCCATTTGTTTTTTATTGCTGTGTTGTATATATTTGCTTGGGCCCCACCAGCCACAGAATGAATTTTTTTTGCAATTATGCCTTTTTTTGTAAAAAACAAAACAAAACGCGCGGGAGCGGAGAGCAAACGCCACAGCACAACAACAAAAACACAAAAAAAACAAGCATGTAGGGGTTGTGATACAACTTGAGAACGTGTTTTCACTGTATTATTGGATTTGATGATTAATGAAAACGTTTTAACTTAAAAAAGTTTGCTGTCGTTTTTAATATGATTAAATGTCAGAAATTTTGTTTAATAAAATATATATTAATTAAATGTATGATATAGGCGGAAGTAAAATTTGACACAGTGTATTAATTAAAGTAGCTTGAGCAAAAAATGTCAGTCGAAGGCTGCTATTGGAAATAAAACAAAAGAGAGGATGAATAGAATAGGAAATGAAATGTGGTTTTTACTGACTTGGGAAGAAGCATATTGGGATAAAAGAAGTCTAGAGCATAGTATTGTATATAAAAAGATTTCAATGGCTTTTGCTGACTACAGTGAGTCAAATTTGACTCGCAGCAATTATTACTGAATGCTGAGTAGCTCAGCTGCTTTTGGGGAGTCAATTGTCGTTGATTATAAACCTATTTAAAGTATTTACTCCTTTTTTAGTGTATATTTTAGTGGTTTAAAGTTTGAAGTAAAAACTGAAAAGAAATCATAGTGGCGTTAAAGAGTAGGGGCCCGCGTTAATTATAGGGGCATGCTTACTAAGCCTAAGACTAAACTTAAACCAAAGCCTAAGCCTAAGCCAAACCAGAAGCAAACTCTTAATCGTAATCGCAAGCCAAAGCTGTCGAGTTTAAAACGCCTCCAGCACCCTTGTTTCTCAATGACCAGGCCCCAAACAATTAATATAGACCAAACCGCAGGACGTTGCTTAATAAATTAAATAAATTACATTCCACCCGCACCGCCTGAAATAACACACAAAGTTAGAGTTGTTTTTAATTTATTCATATAACAGTTACGCAGCGCTCTAAATATAATACATATATGCAATCTTCAACACCGAACTTATGTGGCCGCACGATATTCACGAAAAGTTTGCGATTTTACTCCAGTGAGAACTGCATGCAAACTTTTGTATCGCTGTTGCAAACATAGTATGGGTACGCATCTTGCACGTTTTCTTGTGTGCAAAAAACGAAAACACATTTGTGTGAAAACAACGACGCGTGTATAGGTTTAAGTTAGGGAAATTGGTTAAATTAATAAAGCTTTCGAAAAGCTAAAATTAAACTAACCGGTTTCAGAACTTAAATTTTGGTTTAAAACGTTCTTTATTTCTACGGGTGTACTTATTGGTACTCCTGTTCCTGCGCAGCGAGTGTAAAAAACTTCATCTGCGCGTTAAACGAATACAGGCTTATGGCGTAGACATAGCTGAACATACAAGGAACCGTCAAACAGGATCACACCATGAAGCAACTGCTCGAATGATTTTGCGAAGAATTTTAACTGTGAGGTGAATTTTCAGTACGCAAGGTAAACAATAGGCAACAATTGCAAAACAGATCATACGAGAAATTTAAATTTTGAAGTACACACTGTCGTATTTTGCTGCTTCAGTTTTCTATGAAGATTATTGTTTAGATCCATGTAAAGATTAGGGGCGCAACGTTTTTCTGTTGGACTACAAAAGAGTAAGCTTAAGCTTTGGACTAATTTTTTTGCTTGGCTTAGGCTTAGGCTTAAGCTTAGGAATAAACTCATTCATACGCTTAGGCTTAGGTTTAGGCTTAGGCTTTAGGCTTAGGAATATGTTAATAATCCTGTTCCGTCTCTGTTCTTTACATTGGTCATTAATCGGACGCTAATTGAGTGAACAATGACCAAATTGAATTTATATATAACGGATGAAAGACACCATAATCGAGACAGCTTCGACATGGCTTGTTCAGATGAGGCTTGATCATAATTTTGTCTGCTTTATGAGAAGAAGCCCATATCATCATATTGAAAGTTTTGTGCTAAGATTTCGCCGAAGAGTCGTGACGTTGAATTCTACGCGTCGCACTCGCACACAGCACGCAAAAAGTTTGGTTTGAAGAATTACGATTCAAGCTCGCCGTGCCGGAGCAGCCACCCCTTATACCCCCAATTGGGAGGGAGCCAACTCCTAATGGGGCCCCACCCTAATGCTAATCGCTCGCTTCGCTCACGAGTTTGTGGCGCCCACCCTAGAGCTTGGGTTGATTCCCCACCTTTGTGTTCTCCGGCACTGCAACCTGGAGAGCGATACAACTCAGAAGCTGGTATTAACTGCTTAAAAAGTTCTGTCTTTATAAATAAAAACGGATTTATTTAAAGCATACTAAAAATTACTTACTGCCTTTGGACTATTCCTAATCCCATAACATTATCTTTAGGAATATTTTAATGATAGTATTTACGAAGTAGATACTCGTCTATTACAGCGGATATATCCATGAACATGTATCATCAGCAAGAAAAAATACAAGGATTTACTATACAAAAACACGGTATTGAAATGTTAACAATACACGATGCGTGCAAAAATATACGTAAAAGTTTGTACAGTTGAACGCGTTACACACCGTTTTTACGTGCGTTGAAGGACAGTAAAAACTCAACAGATATAAGTTATCATTTCAAAACTTAATACCGCGTTTTGCGGCTTGAAAAAGCGACAATACTTTTGTTTAACGCACGAACAGTTCGCTGAAACTTCAAAGTGGTGGTTTTTCATTTCTCTTCAGCTTTAGGTTTTCTTGAAAACCAGAAGCCCTCATCTCCGAAAAAGGTACTCCCACCACTCCCATTTTGGAGGCTTCCACCAAAAAGAGGGAACTTCTTCACTAACCAGCGCAAACAAAAATGGCCAGGGGCCTCCCCTGAGGTTTGGGTGGCGCTCACCTCTGCCTGTACAGGTACCAGCTTGCTCTGATTCGGTTAAATCTCTGCTTTGCTGGAAGTAAATGCTGTTAAGATACTGAGAGATCTATTGTTTTTAACAGATTTATTTCTGCATAAAAATTCCAGTTGGCGTACGGTATATAAACTCCATTGCGAACAACATAGGGCATCAAATGCGCATCTGAACATACTAAGATAGCAAGCCCATGATTACGAAGTATGTTCACTGTAATGCAGCGAGCAATCCGTGATCAGTAGGACACCAGTGACGTGAATATGGCCAGTAAGGCATATTTGAATTTTGGTATCTGACGCTATTTGAAAATCGTAAACGAACAACAGTCATTTTTCTCATAGAACTGCCTTCGGTAGTCTCAACTCAACTGTATAATACATAACTACCTTTTAAAAACTTGAACTTAAATTATGGCTTAACCAAAGGTGAATATAAGTTTAAGTATATTATGACTTAAATGGTTTGACGGACTAATTGAACTAGAATTTTTAAGTTTAAGTTAAACTAGCATTTTTATATTTACGGCGAGTTTAAGGTAAACTTATTTCTGGTTTAAGGTGCATCCAGTCTTTAGATTGCATTAATTTTAGTTTAAACTAAAAATACGAGCGAGTTTAAATTTAACCTATTAGTCAGTTTTTAATTACTGTACTGACCCGAATAAGAGGGTGGACTGATATTTATTTGACCTTTTCAGAGGGAACCCTCTTGTTATTTGGTTACGGACTGTTATTTATTTTCAACCCACCCTCCGCCACCCTTCGGTACTTATATATATCCGGTATTGCATCTATCCGGTGAATTAAACGTTTATTTGTCTTGTATCAACAGCTTGAGGGATTATGCAAAGTGTACTTAGTAATTTCTTTCAAAACTTAAGTACGCTTTAAAGTTTCGAACTCACCTTTATTTGGTCCTGGAGTCATTCATGCGCTACAATTAAGGATAATTGACATTTATAGACTGTAATTAGGGTTGAGCGACTGTATCCGCTTTCGGACTCTTATTAGGGATACGGACTCCTGCTGATTGGGACTCAAAATGGGGACCCCCTCTTATTACCCCCTCTTATTCCGGTCACTACAGTAACCTAGAAAGTTAGTTTATATAATACTGCAAGATTAGCTTAATGAAAAAATTCTTACTTATTATCTATAACCCTTTTACTCATAGAGTATAGTGTGAGCAACTAAATACAATAATGTACGAGCAATACACACACTGTGAGCAGTGTTTAACATTTATAACATATATGCACAGTACAAAACTCCACAACACGTGAGAGCTTACTCGGGCTCCAGCGTCAAGCTCCTATAGCTAGCTCAGTGGTCATCGTAAACGCCTCCAACCCGTGAGACCGGTGATCGAATTTTACCTTGAAATTACATCTCATATGAAATTGAAAATATTCATGTGAGAAAGGGTTAAGCTTAAACTGTAGTTAGTTTAAACTTTTGGAGAGTAGAAATCTTTAATACAAAATTTTGATTTTGAATCCTGTTGCGAGGGATAGGTAGCAGTGGTCTCGCCTGACATCTGCCGGTGACACCCTCATCGAGCGGGAACACGAAGCCTATTATTATAGTCTTAGTCAAAACACGCCATCCGCTGGTTGCTTAGCCAGCTTCCAAAAGGCGTTGTCGAATTACTGGTTAAATCATTGATGGATAGTCCTGCATACTGCTGAACATTCAGTTTGCTTGTCCTATCTTTGTGTACAGGATTATTCTGAGTGTCCCATCCTGATAGATCATAACAAACTGCACTAAAAGCGGTTGCCATCTCCGCTGGTAGGTTGTATGTTGTAAAATTGCATTCAATCGTTTGCGTATGCAATGTTTTTTGGGGTGCAAGAAGTGTGAGAACAGATTATGCAAGCTGTAGCCGTTCAGCAGTCGGAAGTACAATCACTGATATCAGTTTCTGATATTCACACGTTGAAGTTTTTGCAACGAGAACTCGTTTTTGAAACTTGTACGAAATAAATATACTAGTAGCTGAAAGTATTTTGAATGGAACATTCCGATTGACCAATTAAACTGCAGGTGCAAGAAATTCATTAGTCTTGCAACTGCGTTCGTAGGTGCGAATTCAACTCAATAGCATGAATTCCAGTGAATAGTTTGCAGCTGCAAGAACTTCGAAACTGCGCTTTGTGACCAAACTTGTACATGCAAGTTGCACGTGCGAGTTTTTGCTGCAAAAACTTGCACGTGTGAACAGGGCTTAATGCTTTTTTCGTGAATTTTGTCACCGCCCTCGGGTGGTGACTCTTGTTTTCGCTAGCGGCAGTCTTCAGAAGGTTATGTGTTTTAGATATACAAGAACGATTTTATATTGAAAATTCTGTACTAGAATTTTTGACATTGGTGTAAACTAAAATTTATTAGCACCATTTTCAGGATCTATGTCACTTTCAGGATCGTCCCGGTTTCTGGTGGGTCTGTAAAAGAACAGGGTTTATTAGGCTCTAGGCTACATTTTTTGCGTTGGCTTAGGATTAAGAATTCACTTTTTCAACGTTTACGCTTAGTCTGAGGCTTACGAATATGCGTAATCTATTGTTGCGGCTGCATTGGCCACTTTCAGCATACGCTACATATAACAACAAATTTGTGGAGATTCGTTAGCAGCTTTAGCGCAATATTTTGTATAGATTCCAGTGTCAACCTTATAGGTTTTAATGTATTTTTGAAAACACAGTATCTCAAATTGCCAGCGACACCTTTTTGTTGCCGCCATCGGGCAGTGACTTTAGTTTTCGTTAGTTGTAAAATCAAACGAAGTGACATGAAAATACAATAAAACGATTTCAAAATAAACTTTTGTACAGTCAAGAAATTAAAACGAATCAGCGTTTAACGGCCATAGAAGCTGTGAAACACTCCAAAAATTTGAAATTTTGCATTCTAAAACTTTAGAAATGTAACATCTTTTCGCACGATTTTTAATTCGAGAACTTCAGGAAAACTGCGTGTAACCTCAGCAAAACTTAAGCTTTACATTTACTTAGGCCACGTTTCGAGTATCACTGTTTGAATATATTTTAGCAAATAGATCTGCATGATAAAATAATTAGAAATGGTTGGTTATATGCTATAGCACGTTCGTGCAGCCAATCAGCGGACAGTCTGTGCTCAAATAACTGGCAGAAACAGGGTCGTCCCAAGTGCGGGGGATGCAATG
>JASANG010003757.1:0-12054 GCA_030248215.1 Enoplolaimus lenunculus
TGACAGACGGCTGGCTCCGTACGGGTGGCAGACGGCTCCGTACGGGTGACAGACGGCTCCGTACGGGTCGCAGACGGCTGATACCGGTAGCAGACGGTTTCCGTGCCGGTGGCAGACAGCTCCGCTGGGTGACGGGCGCTGCTGCGGTGGCAGACGGCTCCGTACGGGTGACAGACGGCTTCGTACAGGTGACAGGGTTAACGGCTGTACGGGTGACAGACGGCTCCGTACGGGTGACAGACGGCTCCGTACCGGTGACAGACGGCTCCGTACGGGTGACGGACGCCGCAGGACTTGTGACCGATTAAAGCATTAAATTTGAGCTGGAAATACAATTCTGTGGGTTAATCCTAATGTCTGCAAAATCGCCTCTGTTTCTCACTTCTATTAAGGAAGCATACAAGTGTAGATATATTTCTGGTACACACATTTTCGACTAGGCTTCTGATCGATGCTGAATCTTTACCGCATAAATAATAAAAGTCAGCCGGTTTTGCGCAAAAGTTAACGAATACAAAGCAATTGATATGCAAATTTTCTTTTCAGAAAACAGAACACGTTTCTGTTCTTAGAAAATTATATTGTAAACAAATTAAATGCTGGAAAGTTGCCCAAAACACGTATGTGTAGCATTCCAGCTTTATAGATTTTCTATTTCATCTGATATATTTAATTTTGACATCCTGGACTTGCGCGCTCGAGTGTTTACACAATTTCAATTTTAGGCTTATCCACACAACCATTCGAGTGGGTAATTTAATTTCGATGGCTTTATACGTTTTGGACAATCGTTGAAACTGGATAGTTTTTTAAATTGGCGACGTCTGCTCTGCCGGTGTTTGATTTCATGAATCAAGGTTAGTGTCGATTTTCATTGGTCAGTTTGTATTCAATTAAGCTTGCCTGTAAATGGTCTCGACCCATGTCTCGATTTTGATGGTCGACCGTTGTTGTGTGGAACTGCGATGCAGAGTAAAGTTTAAGCCCAAGTCTATTTTTTTTTGATTACGCTAATAGACTAACGTATCAGCGTATATTTATGCATCAGGATTAAGCGGAGGTATACGTGTATGTTTATACTGACGTTTATGCTTTGGCTTAGACTTAGGAATATGTTTTATACTACTGTTACGGTATTTATCTATACATTGGCCGTAGTTTAAACAAAGGTTTGAAGCTTTATATAGTGTGACACTATACATTCTAACATTTTTAATGTCATACAGCGCCGCTCCGTCGCTGCTCACTGCCGTTTGTCATTGTGCGGTGTCGTATACGCGAATTGCTCGCGTGCGATATCGCACCATGATTGACGGTGGCAGAGGGGTGACGTACCTCTGCGACGGCCGGCGCCGTGTCAAGTATATATAGCGCCCCCTTTGCGGCTTCGAACATTCGGGTCCGTCCTTTTAGCTTATAGGCTAGGTTACCATGATCAATAATCTTTTACCTCCCTTGAATCTTGAAGCATTAATACATACAACGTAACAACGTAACATTATGATGAACGCCGAAAACTTCGCAAAATCCGTTTTTTGTCCAGTAAAATCACTTGGGCTGAAAATCCCAAGCTTCGAGAGAACGGCCGGTGTAAAGATTTGGGGCGGAACGTTTTTCTGTGGTACTACAATAGAGTAAAGTTAAGCTTTACGCTCATTGTTTTGCTTGGTTAGGCTTTTTGGCGGAGGAATAAACTCATATTTACGCGTAGGCTTGGGCTAGGTTTAGGCTTTGGAATAAGCTTATATATAATAGTGTTCGGCCACTGTTCTTGACAATGGCCGAGTGAAGGAATCTATCCAAGCTGCGTGGTCTATAGGCGAAACTACCTGCAAATCCATTGAGCCATGTGTAATTTTAGATAAATTCACGTTTGTATTTGAAACATAAATGTAGTTTCTTTACACATTACATATACATGATAGAGTATATAAGCATACAAATTAAAGCTGAATATTTGTTACATGGATGTCAAAAATAGGATTTGAAAAATCTCGGGGACCACTCACTTAAAAACGGCTGGCTACTTCCTGAACAGGGTGCAACCGGAAATTAGGTTCCAGTAGGAAAATCTGGTATTTTTTCACCGGAATTTTTCAGTATTTTCGGTATTGAAAATTTTTCTCATTTGAAAATGAGAAAAAATTGACATATTACTCTAACTTAGTATTCTAAAATTGTCTGAGCGAGTGTTGCCAAACGCCTTACGACTAGACCTTGGCATGTATTCCCAGGACAGGCGTTAGGATAGTCGGGGCCACCGAAACACGTCCCAGAGAACCCCAAGTAAAACGTTTCACAACTCAAACTTGTAATCTGTGAAAAATATTTAACCCTTTCTCTCTCATGAATATTTCCTATTTTCCCCTGAGACCTACTTTTATGCTAGGATTCGAACTCCAGTGACTGGAGTGGGAGGCGTATACCGTCACCACTCAGCTATAGGAGCTTGACGCTTGAGCCCGAGGGGGCTCTCACGTCTTGTGGTGATTTAGTACTATGTATACGTGTTGCAATTGTTAAACACTATGCGATATAATATTTAATGTATATATACTGCGCTGAGTTTCCTATAAGCAACTCGATGTGAGAAGGGGTTAAAGTTTCCAAAATGGGGTCCGCAAGGGTCGGGGCCCTCAATTTGGGGTTTGGGGAAGGTGTATTTTCACCTGTTCTGGGTAATCCTGATTAACATATCTGAGTTAACTAAGCTAAACAGGTCGTGAAGTAGTTTTTTCCTTAAAAAAATTCGAGGATCTTAAATGACCTTCTACTCGTCTGCGCTTCTAGCTACAACATTAATCAAATTCATAATAATACAAAAATCAAATTTTGTTTCAAAACTAATTTTAAATTCGCAGACGACAGTGAAAGCTGAAATAATATTTTATAAAACATAGGAATGCAATTGTTTTGCAAAGGCTTCACGTAAAACTTTTGGGTTGTTTTCTATTTTCAGATCTCTACCGGACCTACCGAGATACCAGCTCAACAATTCCAATGTCGCTCACACGTTACCATACGTGCACTCGGCACATCCATTGTCCCCCTATACTGTTTTAAAAAGGCTAGCTATACTGTTATTGCGTAACTGTGTGCGGAAATTTTATCTCTAAATAAAAAATGTCCGCATAGAGTTTATTGCGTTGACGGACATTTTGTATACTGTTTGCGCATTACGTTAATATTAAATATAGAGTTGCGTGAATTGTCGGACTATGTGGTTACAGTCTAAAAGGTGTCGCCGGAAAGTGCTAAATAAGGTAATTGATTTACGGCGTAATTTTGAATTTCCCGCCAAAATTTGAATTTTCCCACCGAAATTTGAATTTTCCCGCCAAAATTTGTATTTCCCACCAAAATGTGAATTTCCCGCCAAAATTTGGATTTTGCTGACAAAATTTGAATTTTCCGCCAAAATTTGAATTTTGCCGCCAAAATTTGAATTTTGCCGCCAAAATTTGAATTTTGCGCTAAAATTTGAATTTTCCCGCCAAAATTAGAATTTAATACCAAAAATTGATTTTTGCCGCCAAAATTCGAATTTGCCGCCAAAATTTGAATTTTCCCGCCAAAATTTGAATATGCCGCCGAAATTTGAATTTTCCAGCCTAAATTTGAATTTGCCGCCAAAATTTGAATTTTGCCGCGAAAGTTTGAATTTCGCGCCAAAATTTGAATTTCCCACCAAAATTTGTATTTTCCTACAAAACTTGAATTTCCCGCCAAAATTTGAATTTTCCCGCCTAAATTTGAATTTTCCCGCCAAAATTTGAATTTACCGCCGAAATTCGAATTTCCCGCCAAAATTTGAATTTTCATGTCAAAATTTGAATTTTCCCGCCAAAATTCGAATTTCCCGCCAAAATTTGAATTTTCCCGTCAAAATTTGAATTTCCCCGCTAAGGTGTCCCTATGTGTCTATCATATAAAAATATTGTCCACTACACTGTTTTTCTAACATTTCAATGTCCAAGACTGTGCCACTGCAAAACAGTTTTGTCCGAACAGAGTTTCCGTGAAACTCTATGATTTCCGCCAATGGCGGTGATACTGTTGGAAAATGAAGGGTTTCGATAAAACATAAGCCGGACAAGCTATTGAATTTCTTTTGGGAGGGGACATTTCGTGTGCCGAGTGCACGTATGGTAACGTGTGAGTGACATTACACGATATTTATTTTATTTCAAATTTTAGAAAGCCCGGTTTAAATTTGCACATGTCAATTGTGTTGGCAGAAAAATAAAACGTTGAAACTTTTATATACCTCAACATCTGTTTTCCGTTATTTCCATCGCTATACGTTGTTACTTATTTTTACTATCCGTTTACATCTTGCGAAATGGCCATGAAGTATAAACCCATTCGGGTATTCTTTGTCAAATAGAAATAGTAATTGAAAACCTTAAACATAGGTTAAAGCTACAAAACTACTGTAGTGACCCGAATATTAAGAGAGAAAAGAGGGGTCCCCATTTTGAGTCCCACACAATAGGAGTTCGCATCCTTAATATTAGTCCTTAAGCGGATAGAGTCTCTAAACCGCAATTAGAGTCCATAAATGTCAATTATCTCTAATTGTTGCGCGTAAATGACTCCAATACCAAATATAGTTACGGGATATTTATCAGTAAAGAACAGGGTGCAACCTGAGGTGAAAATTACAGGAGCTAAGCCGGAGCCGGAGGTCAAATACAACGAAACTTGCCGGAGCCAGAGGTGAGGCGGTATTAGGTAGTAAAAATGATGGTTAATTAGTTAATTTGACCAATATCTGCAATATGTTGTTATGTTGTTTTGTTTTACGCTAATTTTCTGCGAAATTTCGGAAAATCTCCTGAAAATTGTGACAAAAGTAAAAAACGAAACACGCTAACAAATCATATGCAAAATTCCACCGGAGACGCAGCTGAAGCCGGAGGCCGATTTTCTGCCGGAGCCGGAGGCAGACCTCTTGTACCCTGGTAGCAATAGAAATGTTGAATGTAAGTATATAACTCGTTGAATTTTAGGATTATATACTCAACATTTGCAAACTTTCAGCACAGTTTCGTCCATAACGGAATTCAAGCGAAACAAAGCTTGGAACAAAGTTCAAATTTCAATGAATTGATTAATCAACTCAAACGCAAAGATAGTTATTTCTGAGTTTAAATAGCAGTAACCTGAGTCGGAGGCTGACCTCCGGTTGTACCCTATGGTAACGAAGGGTGCCGGAGCGTGGGTTAAAAATAAATAACAGTCCGTAACCAAATAACCTAAAAATGTCGACTTAACAGTCAAATATATACTTAATCCATGCCTCTACAGCAACCGTATTTTATAATATAAAAAGAACCGGGGCTGCCTTTTGTTATGCGCTTTATTGTTATCAGTAGAAAAGTACTTAAACCGTGATTTTTAACAGCTTCTTAATAAAAACAAAAACAATTTTCACTTTTTTTATATCTTCCCAGTTTTAATTTTACAACACACAAACAAACAAACAAACAATTTTGAACCCGAATTAGGTCATCTGGACTCATTGAAGTTCACGCACATTCAGTTTTCGCGTAAGCGTGTCATGTTTACCTTTTGATGTAAAATTGTAAGATGTATTTATTTGCAACAGATTTCATTTTTGCGGAAAATTCCAATTTGGTCGCGTTTTAGACAATTTAAATCACAAAGCAATATACATAAATAATAGTCATATATATATACATATATATGTATGTATATATTATATATATACAATATATATACAATATATATGCATTCTGCTTGGAAAATTAATGATAACCTAGACTTTATGAAACAAGCAGTCTTAGACTGATTTAAACTATTAAGCGGCTAAAAAAAACTTCCCAAATATTCGCACAACATGTCGTCAATACACTCTTTTGTAAAGTTTTTACAAAGTTTCACAGTTTCAACTTTTGAACTTTAAAACCAGGATCGCGTGTTTGTTTATACTGCGAAATTGGTTGAAATATTAATTTAATAGTGAACACAAACTGTTGGAACGCAGAGCGGCCAATGTAAAGAACAAGGGCGGAACAGTATTATAAGCTTATTCGTAAGCCTAAAGCCTAGGCATAAGCGTAAGCCAAGCAAAAAAAAATAAGTCTAAAGCTTAAGCTTACTCGATTGCAGTCTTAAGGAAAATCGTTCCGCCCCTGAACTTTACATGGGCCAGGAAGACCACGTTCCTGCGCTATAGGACAGCGTTTATAACATTGTAAAATTTCACGGTTTTCAATGTATTAATGAAGTTTAGTTTTAAGATTACACTGTAAAAAATGGTGAGTCAAATTGACTCTCTCGGAAACAGGCTTTTCCTGACTACACAAACTGAGTCAAATTTGACTCCGCCAGAGTCAACAGTGAATCGAATTTGACTGTGGCCGAGTCAAATTTGACTCAGTTTATGTAGTCAGGAAAAGCCTGTTTCCGAGGGAGTCAATGTGACTCCCCATTTTTTACAGTGTATATTTCTATTTTTGAACAATGTATAGAACAGGGCCGCAACAGTAGTTAAATATAAGCCTATTCCTAAGCCTAAAGCCTAAACCTAAGCGTAAGAACGAGTTTACACCTAAGCCTATAAGCCTATGTTTAAGCGAAAAATAAGTCCAAAGCTTAAGCATTACTCCATGGCATAATTGCACAGAAAAGCGGTCCGCCCCTGATCTTAAACATGAACCCCATTTTTTCTTCTTTCTTATTATTTTTTCTTTATTCTCTCTAAAATTTGTTACATCATATTTGTACTACTTCAATTTAACTATAAGTTTAAGTCCGAAGCGCTCGTTTGCCGAACACCCCGGGTTTTATTAAAAGGATAAACCACATTTACATCAACGAAAGCAATTATATAAACCAAAGAAGGCAACAACATATTATCATAACATAACAAAGGTCCTTGAAAATTACCCATTATTCTACTCTGCTTGCAAGGATATTATTCAGAGCAAATATGTTAAAAAGCACACAAGAAACCTAGTTTCAAAACAAACTACAAATCAGGTACGCTGAGAAAAAGACATTCGAAAACCCAGCATGCTATCATTCTGTCGGGTTATTGTTCCAAAAACCTTAAAAAAACATTCTTCTTTTAGATACAGCTTAAGTTTGCACAAATTTCTATAAACATTTTCCTGAAAAACATCAACAACACAGACATTTTCATTGTTAAACTCGAGTTTACATCGAGCACTCCATATTGCCAATTGTGCATGTTGGACGATGAAATTAAAAGCTATTCTCTTTAATGGGTCGTGAATGTTTCGTCCCAAAATTAAATCCGAAATCGTTATTTCATTTACTCCAGCTACCTGTTGCAAAACGGGAGTAATGAAAAAACTAATTTCTTGCGCCCGCAAACAATAAATAAACACATGAACATTATCCTCCCGCACTTCAATTCCATCCAAATAACAAAACGAACATATATTTGTCCCATCTGTAAAATGACTAGTGCGGTGATTAGTATACAATGACTTGTGTCTTAACCTAAAATGGACGTCTCGCGCAGAGCCGTCAACATATTTCGCTTTTGCCCATATCCATGATCGCTCGACAAAAATAGGTTCAACTCCTAGCTCGTCTCGCCAAAAAACATGTTTAGGATGCATGAGTCCCTTATACACAGCGTGTATCCACATTTTATACAATTTATTTGCCGACACTGTTTTTAAGGATAACTTTTCGCCAAAAAACCAACAAAAATTTCCATCCATTTTAAAAGATGACTCAATCATTGCAATCCGTATCTCTTTATATAACTCCGGTACATCAATGCGTCTCAGTTGACGTTTAGTCGAAAACTGAACTTGCCGAAAGAAATGTGCGAAACATCTCTTCCAACTCACAACTTCGGTACCTCTTAATATTCGAATATAAAACATTAAACGATTCACTTTCAGTCTGACAAAAATATTTGGGAAATTTATCCCGCCGTGACTAGGTTGTAAAAACAGGATATCCCTTCTAATAATACTAGCGGTAGACGGGTACCACAACCACTTATAAACCACATTGATAGTTTCCTTCACTAGTTGCTCAGGGGGTGTTACTAATTTTATCAAGTAATTAAACATACACAAAAAATAAATGTGAACAAGATGGATTTTTCCAAAAACAGAGATACCTCGCGGCGGTATTCGCTGTTCAAGACTTGCAATTGCTTCATAGCACTTTATCCAATTTTCAGGAACATCGAGTCCCTTTGAATCAAACCAAAGGCCATAAATTTTCACTCTTTCAACAATAAAGCGTGCATATTGATGGGGTACAAGTGCGTTCCTTAGATCGCCCATTAATAGTATCTGTGTTTTAGTTTCCTTTAGTCGGCTGCCAGAGGCCTTTTGAAATTTTTCAAAAACATCAAAAACCACACTTATATCTGAAATCCTACTTAGAAAAATATTAGTGTCGTCGGCAAACTTAGTCACTTGGGTGTTAATGCCGTATAGTAGTATCCCCGAAATTCTTGAAGTTATTCGAAGATAATGAGCTACCACTTCCGCTGTTATGACATATAATGACGGCGATAAGGGACACCCTTGTCGAATTCCACGGAAAACATGAAAAAATTCTGACTTAAAACCATTAACTATAACAGATGATCTTGTACATCCGGGTTTATAAATACATTTGATCATGTTTAAAAAGTTTTCGCCAAAATTCATGACCCTAAGTGTCTCAAAAATAAATGATCACTCCACCAAATCTAAGCGGCTTTGTGATCAACTGATAGCAGCAACGCCTTTGCGTTGCTTTCATTGGCATAAACTGCTAAAAACATATAAAGAAACTAATTGAAAATTTTTCCATTAAACATCCAGCCCAAGTATAGAACAGGGCCAAATCGTTTTCCGACGGTGCTGTAATATAGTCAGTTTAAGCTTTAGACTAACGTTTTTGCTTAGGCTTAGGAATATGCTTTATACTACTGTTCCGGCCCTGTTCTATACATATAGGCTAAACATCCTAACTGAATTATTTTCGCATACTCGAAAATGGTATCTCACCTGCTCAAGATCTCACGGAGTCAAAAATCGAAAAAATCTTCAACTGCAGTTGACCTCAACTCTGGCACGTTTCACCACTACCGTTTGTTTCCATCTTACCGGCTAGTGACCATGTTAATGGTAAGTGCTGCGTGTTTCGCTGTCAACATCAACTTTTATGGCTTAAACTTCGGTATCACTTGTATGGTAAATACGTCAACGTCTGAGGTGAATTCAAACCAAAAACTCACCGCTCTGATTAGTTCACGCAGAGCACTTTTTCAACTCCCTCAAAGCTTCTTTTGGAATCAATACAACAACAACAACAACAACAACAACAACAACAACAACAACAACAACAACAACAACAACAACAACAACAACAACAACAACAACAACAACAACAATGATAATAATAATAATAATAATAATAATAATAATAATAATAATAATAATAATAATAATAACAGCAGCAGCAACAACAATAACACAACCGCAACTGTTGAATATTCAGGCGATTTCAACTGGGATCGAACTGTGGTTTCAAATTTACTCGCAGCCGAAGCGATCGGATCGATAGCGTTTGTGTTCGCCATTGGGACTGTTCTCGACCGTTACGGCGTGAAATATTTATTTCTCGCTGGCATTTTGCTTCAAGCCGCAATGAGCTATTTGGTTCCAGTATGCGCTCGAGCCGGTTGGGGATGGGTACTGGTCAATCGAATCCTACAAGGCATCGGGATGGAAGTGACCTACCCGGCAATGTATTACATTGCCGTTCGATGGTTTGGATCGTCAGAATTAGGAATTGCGACTGCGATAATGCATTGCGGATTTCCTTTGGCTGCTATTTTTAGTATGCTTACATCAGGTGCGTTTTGTTCGAACCCAAGCTTTGGATGGCCGGTTATATTTTATGTTGCCGCAAGTCTTACGGTCGTTGTTGGGATCGCGTGGCAGTTGTTGTACTCGTCGGATGCTGCGAACGTGCACTGTATTTCGAAACGTGAAATTGCATTCATTCATCAACATCGTACACTGCAAACTGTAGACAGCTTTCGTCGAGATAACAAGATGATACATCTTGACAATAATAATGACAACAACAGCAATAATAATAATAAACACAACAACAACAACAACAACAACAAAACCATTCCATGGCGGTCGCTGTTTACATCGCCACCGGTACTCGCGTTACTGGTTATGTACTTCGTTTGTTACTATGTATTTTATTTGGTCGGTGACTACACACCAACATACTACAAAGAAGTACTCCACCTTCAGCCCGAACAAGACGGCTTCATGGCCGCATTACCGTTCGTCGCGTTGATAGTCGCACGCAACATCGCCGGCATCGGATCAGATCGCTTAAGTCGTCGCCTATCAATGACCGCAACTGTTCGCGTACTCACCGCGTTCACTGGATACTTGACTGCAGTATTTATGTTCGTTTTGCCAATATTTGATTCTCACAACTACTTTGGTGCCGTCGCATGTGTTGTTGGTGCGTATTTCGCGTACGGATTTGGAACTGGTGGATTTATACGGTCGACTTGTCTGATCGCACCTCAATATGCAGGGATGATTTCTGGACTGGCGACGACGGCGACGTACCTCGCCGGGATCTTATGTCCATACATCACTGGCGCGTTGACTCCGTCTGGAACACCGAACGAATGGCGAACAGCGTTTTATATCTGTGGTGGACTAATCGTGATCGGGACAACTGTGTTTTTGATTTGGGGCTCAGGCGAATGTCAGTTGTGGGCACTTGATCAGGGCTCGTTTGTCGATAGCAATGCGGTTCAAGGGAGCGACGGCAGACAAAGCGTTTCCAGCCGGCGTAGCAGCCGTCCTCGGGTATCTGTGGCGTCGTTGAGCCCGCACGAACAAGCGACCAGGCGTGTTTCAGTGGTTGCTGCTATCGGTCCAGAGATTGTACATCAACAAGTTGACGTTGAAATTGTCCCTGAAGAACCATCGCTCTGGAATACAACGCGAGAAGGTTAGTGGCCTGGTATCATTACTCGGGCCGATGTTACTTAAAGGGGCGTAACAGTAGATTAAGCGTATTCCAAAGCCTAAACCTAAGCGTTACAAAAATGTGTTCCTAAGCAAAAAACATAATCTAGAATCTAAACCTGCTCTTTTATGGACCCACCAAAACACTGAACGCTCCTTAAAGTAACATGGGCCGTTACTCATATACAGAATTTTAGAAAGACGACTATATATGTTCTATGAAAGCGCAGGGAGTGGTTCTTTGTTGCAAAACTAAAACCGTATCTAAAAACCCCTGTAAAAAATCTCAAAAGGGGGGGGGGTTGACCATCAAACTTCCGTTCCCACCCTTTATTAAACGCTGTAGGTTTTTTGCACTTTCAAAATAATACTTTTTCCAGTTTTCATCGGCACACTGAAATTAACCTAGTGTAAATAATATAACAGCCAATCCGGGGGGTATGGTGATTTTCAAATAATTAATCACTTATCAGTGTTGTCTGCCATAAAAAACAAAACAGTGGCATCAAAATGTTTTGCTAAAACAAACACACGCACAAACAAACAAACAAACAAACAAACAAATAAACAAACACGCTTCTTCAGGACAGGATCATAATGGCCGCACGCAGTAAGACCGCGGCCTTTTGGGCCCGCGCCTCCAAGAATCCCGGGACGAATGTTTTAAAATCGAAATTCTAAAATACGGAAAAATAAATTTTGACCCACGTTTTTTCGAAACCTCCAATTTTTGTTTGAGAACTGTTTTAAAAACGTTTAAACGATTTAAATTCAGCTTTACTGCCCTGGTATTCGGTATTTTCAGCTGCAAACGACGGCGTTTCGTACATTACAGTTGACTGATTCTCGTAACGATCGCTTGGGACCAAAGAAACACGAAGCTTTTTGATCGATTGAAAGCGGATGCGAAATTTTAGAAAACTTTACTATACACGCCTACCCACAAGTTGGCCCATGTATAGAACAGGGCCGGACCAGTAGTATAAGCATATTCCTAAGCCTAAGCTTTAGCGTAAGAATGAGCATTTTCCTAAGC
>JASANG010003982.1:0-12036 GCA_030248215.1 Enoplolaimus lenunculus
CAGGCAATAAAGTGTCTATCCACACGGAAAACCTAAAGTAAAACGAAACGCGTTCAAACAGATAAATTTTGGAAAAATACGCAAAATTTTATATACTACCGAAATTGCCGTAACCTCCGGCAAAAATTTTACCGGAGCTGGAGGCCGATTTTCTGCCGGAGCCGGAGCCGGAGGTAGACTTCCGGTTGTACCCTGTAAAATACGTAGTGAGGAGATACACCACAGCACTATTCTAACAACCATCACTATGTACGTATATACATTAAAATTATAGCAATATGTCTAGTAAATTGATTAAAATTTATCCAATAAAACCATAATTTACTATTTCGTAAAGTTGGTGGTGGTACCGCGGGCAAACTGTGGGAAGGGGACTTCGTCCGCATTTGCTCGCAGTTTCCTCACCACCTTATGATGTTTTTGACTTGTAGGTATATCCTTGGGTAAAAAATGTTAGAGTAGGTATCAATATTTCTAATTCTTTACTCTTCTGCAATTTGGGCACAAACGACAAACCAATACAGATTACCTTTCGCCCGGTGTTTATTGTTGCTTTAGATTTACTTTATAAATTATATTATGGTTTGTTTTGGCATTGATGCCAGCGTAGGTATATATAACCAAATTCGTTTGTAATTTTCAAGTGATTTTGAAGTTTGAATTGTAAAGATTTTTCAAACAGACACTCAAAGACAAACTTTAAACGCTGTGTGAAAAGTTTTCGAACATAGCACCGGTCTTTATCACACATGGTTGCGTCATGCTAGCAACTCATCGTAACCAAGACCTAGCGTAGCGATAATGTTAAGTACAGTACAGAATCGGACGTTTTTGCCTGAACAAAAAAGGGTGGGAAAAGCTGAGTCGCGTCTACTGCATTTTGTGCAGATTTACCTGCGTAGAAAAAAGTAAAATTTTCGCGGGTACAGATCCGTCATTTCTCTTTACATCTGTGACTGCAACGGATAACTTAGGTTAACGGGTCCATGTTCTATCGGTGAAGCACTCACAACTATTAGTGGTGAAAGAACATTCCTCCAATTTTCATAACTGTGCGAAGATTGGTCAGTCAGCTTTGTCGGCATATGTGCACGGTAAGTGTAGGAGAAAGCAAAAGTATTGCAGTAAGGGTGCAACCGGAGTTATAAAACACCGGAACCGAAACCGGAAAGCCAAAAATAACGGAACCGGACAGAGGCGGATCCAAAAACTTTTAACGAGGGGCGGCCTGGCAAATGTTATGAAACGCACAAAATGTAGATCTTTTATCACAAAAAATTCTGCCGGAAAAATATTTTTTACAAAAAAATTCTGAGGGGAAAAATTTTAAGGTAGGGACCATATCATAACACAAAAAATTTCTGACGGGTTGGGGGCGTTACTCGCCCCGCCCCCTCCGGATCCGCTAGTTCATCCGGAGCCGGAACCGGAAAACCAAAAATACTTGTTACCGGAAGATTAATATTTAGCGCTATTTTAGTATTTTATCTATTTTATCGCCTTTAATGGTGTAAAGAGACCATTTAGGATGCCAAAATTCTGAATCGAACGCTGTCTGGAAATGTAAAAGATAAAAAATGTAGTATGACACATATTGAAAACTTTGCCAATACACGTTCAGACAATTTTGGAAAAATAAGTTAGAATAATACGCCAACTTTTTTTAATTATTAAAATGAGAAAAATTTTCAATACTGAAAATACCGGAAAATTCCGGTGAAAAAATACCGGATTTAGTACCAGAAGCGGATAGTGAAAAATACCGGACTTTCCTAGCGGAACCGGAATTCCGGTCGCACCCTGATCGCAGTATATGTGCACATATCGGTATATGAAGTTGTAGTCTATAACGTAGGTTACTCTAGATTAAAATCTTTGCCACCCATCCTTGGCGGGTATCCCTTATGTTGGATCGAAAGTAGCTACAGCATCTAGTTTGCTATTCCAGTCATCGGTGTTCGGGATTGGAATATCCATCTCAAACTCGCAGTGCGCTTACACTAATATAAAGTAGCTGTTACTACCGGATCCAAAATTGCTCAAACGGAATAATTCGACAGAATTTCCAGACGACAACTATTCTAGTACTGTATTTGAACAGCGCAATCGAAAACTAAGGGCCAAAAAATTAGAAAGAAATAGGGATATGTACTAAGAAAGCGGGATAGATCCCAATAACCGCGAAGTCTATTAACCCGGTTTTGCTCGACAATATATCGGACGCAACCGGGTCAGACTCAACAAAAGCAATCCCGTCCAGCGAGAATTGCTGCGCCTTACCATAAAACCAAAGAAAACACGGGGTGAAAATAGTATCTCAATTGATTCCTGCAACGAAATTGAAGGGAAAGTTTCCTGGAAAAGATTTTGGGCTAAATCCCTTATAAAACGGACACCTTTGCTTTGTTGATTTGCTTTGAGCACATCCATTTTTTGTTGCCACACTTCCAGGTACCGTTGACACTTCTAACCTCCGCTACCCGGGAGAACGGATTGTGAAAGAGCAAGACATGTTGCAGCCGACTCCTTACTTGAAGTCCAGCCACAGCTACCCAAAAGTTCGGGAAACATAGAAAGTCACAAAAAAAATAACTCGAGGCATCAGATGAGAAATAAAGTGCCGTTAACTGTTGAAAGGAGAACTGAAAACAATACTGAATTCCTGGAAGAAGAAACATATATAGCCTGTTTACATAGGGCTTATTTCCGTAGCTCTTTATATTTTGCATAAAATTTGATAATTTTTCACTAAAATTTTGCATGTTTACATAAGATTTCTTTAGAACCTGCTAGTAAGTGTGGTCCGCAAAAGTTTCAGAGGAAAGAGCAAACAGACAAACAAAATATATATAATAGGACAGAAGCAGCTGCAAGAAAAAAACTAACCCAGAAGCAAAGTCCGAAAGTGCTTTGTGATAAGCGTTCAACAAGCTAGACCATCTCATGATGGAGAAGGGTTGTCATTCCATTATTGTATATGCAGGAGGCCCTGACACCTTGAGTCCTGTATTCTTTTGATGAATGATAAGAACTGGAGGGACACAAGACGAGCCCAAAAACACTGGAAACCAGTGTTGAATTGAATTCACCTGTCCACTTTCAAAGAGCCTGTGTCTTTGTTAGACTCTTATTGGAAATTCAAGTCACAGCTAAGAGTCAATGCCTGTGAAAATGTATGGGTGGTCACAAAGTTTGCATATCATGTAAAATGTCATATATTCTTCTCTTCAGCAATCCAGTCTGTTTTTGTTTTGTTTGACAATATGCATTTATTTTATTCTGATGTGCTTTGAACCACTTTTTGTGACTTCAGAGTGATTCCCATTTTTGGGTAGTTGTGGTCATATTTCAAGAAGCAGTTGGTTAGAATATGTCTTGCTTTCATATCCCTTGGGTTTTCTGGTAGCTGCAGGCCTAGAAAGTGCTAAGGTACCCTGAAGTGTGGACAAAAACTGGATGGTGCCTTGAAATAAGTTAATAAATAAGTGTTCGTTTTATAAGGATTAGCTGAAAAATCTTTTGATAAATCTTTCTAATTCTGTTTATAAATCAATTGAGAATTATCTTTATCTTGTTTTTCTGTTTTATGGAAGGTGTACAAGTTGGCCTATGATTGGCTTTTGTTGAAAATCTGAATCCTGTTGTGTTTTGATATATTGTCAAGAGAAACTTGGGTCAGAAATACTTTGTTATTGCAATCATCTGCTTTTAAGTACATATCCCTTATTCTTTTTGAGTTCTTTGCTCTTAGTTTCATTGTGCTGTTCAACACAGTATGATACAGTTGTTGTAATTTTGTCCATATTATTTGTTTTAGTATTTTGTATTCTGGTAGTAACAGTCACCTACACGGAAGTGGAAGCTATGGAATCAGAAGCATATTTATTCTGACACCCATGATGAATAGCAAACTAAGATGCTGTGGAAAGCGAATTTCCACTTCAACAGTAAAGCAGTCCTCAGGACGGTGGAAATATCCTATTAGAAGCAGCCTTACGGTCAGAAGTATGATACTTTCACAGGACTCAGAGGTGGATACACAGAATGGAATCTGATGTGTGACGGAGTTTTGAATTCCCTTAGGAAGTTGTATTTTCATTATTGTTTTGACAACCACAGTTTGGCATATTCTTTTTATTAAATTTTGTGATTTCCAAAAGAATTTGAAAATTTTTTCCCATTCTAGAATTAAAAAGTTGGCTACTCATTCTGAGTCTTATTTTTCCTTCAAAATTGGTTGAAAATGGGCATCCTGTAGTTTCCAATATGTGTCATACTATTTTTCTATCTTTTGACATATTTCCCATAGTGTTCATTTCAGATTTTTTTGGATTTGCAAACTGTCTCTTTAGACTATTAAGTGATAAAACAGAAATACCAATATAGGATATTTATCTTTTGGGTAAGACAACACTTTCTGTTTTGGTTTTGTCTGCACTACAGGATTTTGCAGGGGGCGGGCGAGTAACGCCCTCAACCGTCTAGAGAGAGAAATTTTTTGTGTTATGCCAGCATATGGTCCCTGACTTAAAATTTTTCCCCCTCAGAATTTTTTTGTAAAAAATATTTTTCCGGCAGAATTTTTTGTGATAAAAGATCTACATTTTGTGTGTTTCATAACATTTGCCAGGCCGCCCCTCGTTAAAAGTTTTTGGATCCGCCTCTGTCCGGTTCCGTTATTTTTGGCTTTCCGGTTTTGGTTCCGGTCTTTTTATAACTCCGGTTAAACCTTACTGCAATACTTTTGCTTTCTCCTACACTTACCGTGCACATATGCCGACAAAGCTGACTGACCAATCTTCGCACAGTTATGAAAATTGGAGGAATGTTCTTTCACCACTAATAGTTGTGAGTGCTTCACCGATAGAGCATGGACAGTTCCGTTAACCTAAGTTATCCGTTGCAGTCACAGATGTAAAGAGAAATGACGGATCTGTACCCGCGAAAATTTTACTTTTTTCTACGCAGGTAAATCTGCACAAAATGCAGTAGACGCGACTCAGCTTTTCCCACCCTTTTTTGTTCAGGCAAAAACGTCCGATTCTGTACTGTACTTAACATTATCGCTACGCTAGGTCTTGGTTACGATGAGTTGCTAGCAACGACGCAACCATGTGTGATAAAGACCGGTGCTATGTTTGAAAACTTTTCACACAGCGTTTAAAGTTTGTCTTTGAGTGTCTGTTTGAAAAATCTTTACAATTCAAACTTCAAAATCACTTGAAAATTACAAACGAATTTGGTTATATATACCTACGCTGGCATCAATGCCAAAACAAACCATAATATAATTTATAAAGTAAATCTAAAGCAACAATAAACACCGGGCGAAAGGTAATCTGTATTGGTTTGTCGTTTGTGCCCAAATTGCAGAAGAGTAAAGAATTAGAAATATTGATACCTACTCTAACATTTTTTACCCAAGGATATACCTACAAGTCAAAAACATCATAAGGTGGTGAGGAAACTGCGAGCAAATGCGGACGAAGTCCCCTTCCCACAGTTTGCCCGCGGTACCACCACCAACTTTACGAAATAGTAAATTATGGTTTTATTGGATAAATTTTAATCAATTTACTAGACATATTGCTATAATTTTAATGTATATACGTACATAGTGATGGTTGTTAGAATAGTGCTGTGGTGTATCTCCTCACTACGTATTTTACAGGGTACAACCGGAAGTCTACCTCCGGCTCCGGCTCCGGCAGAAAATCGGCCTCCAGCTCCGGTAAAATTTTTGCCGGAGGTTACGGCAATTTCGGTAGTATATAAAATTTTGCGTATTTTTCCAAAATTTATCTGTTTGAACGCGTTTCGTTTTACTTTAAGTTTTCCGTGTGGATAGACACTTTATTGCCTGATTGATTGATTGATGATTATGGGCTGCGTAGCATAGCTATTGCAGGTGGTCTAGGCGACCACTTTGATGGAGATACTCGATCACGTCTTTGGGTCTTGTCCACAAACAATGATGGACATTGTCGTCACCGAAGATGGATTGTCTAGTTTGATCACCATGAGGGCAATCCCGGAACATGTGTAGCATATCGTCCGGTGAGTGGCCGCATCGAGTGCAGTTGTCGTCTTCAGAGACCCCGATTCTGAACAGGTAGCTTTTTAAAATCGGGCATTGACCACCAGCCCTGAGTTGCGCTAGGATCACTCGTTCTCGTCTGTTCAGCCCAAATTCCTTGTCTCTTTGCGGCGGTGGCCGGACACCTTGCGGCGATGCTGTGGCGTTTAGCGATTCCCTCCATTTCGTTGTTACTTTCCGACGGATGACAGTTTTGGCGGTTTGCAGGTCGATCGGTACTTCATCCTGAGGCAGCTTACTTCCGAGGTTCGCTAATTTATCAGCTTTTTCATTGCCATGCAGTCCAGCATGGCCAGGGACCCATTGTAAATTGAGCTACGTGTTCTTCTCGCCGAAAAGCATAAGTTGTTGCCAAACTTCGTACTCTGTCTCAGTCAGACCCGAGTTAGGACCAGATTCAAGTCGTCGCACTGCTGATTGGGAGTCAGTGCAAAGGCGGGTAACTTCGCCTCGTAGGTCCTGAGCGAGTAGCCATTCCAAAGCTGCCCGAATAGCTACGACTTCAGCTTTGTAGCTCGACGTGTGTTTGCCTGCAGCAACGGATTTCTCGAAGTTTTCGTTGGTCCTGTGATCACGGATGAAGATGCCGCTGCCACCATCAGCGACCCATCGGTGAAGATTTCGATGCTCGCTGGTTCCAAGGTAGCTAAGGTCATGTTAGCTGCGAACTTTCGGTCTTCTGGGCGGTCAGTTCTCTTCGACTCAATGACCAAGTCTGAGCGTAGGGACACGTTTTGGGGCATGTTCCATGGCGGGTGAGATGTCACCGTATGCAGACTCTCACGTTGCAATCCATTCAGGCCACATTCGTTCACGATCTTTCGCGCGGTTTCTCGCCAAGGGGTCACGGAAGTCAATCGGTGACTTCGGACGTTCAATGTCGTTGCGGCCACCAGCTTCGTGGGGTTGTCGTCAGGGACCCTTAACGCTTTCTCGTATGCCGTCGCGCATAGAATTTTTCGTCTCTCGGCCAGCGGGATCATACCTGCTTCATTCAGTAGTAGCTGTGTGGGGGTACCCGAGCAGCAGCCTGTCATCGCGCGTGCGCTCGCGTTGTGTACTTTCTCCAACGCATCGAGGTTGGATTTGCATGCGAAAGGTAGCCACGCAGCAGCTCCGTACTCTATTTTTGAGGCAACGTAGGCAAGGTATACCTTCCTGAGATCCTCTCGATCGCATCCCCAGGTTTTGCCTGACAGACCCTTGATCACGTTCTGGCGCGGGGTGAGTTCATTCTTCAGTTTGCCTATATGCGCTTTGAATGACAGCGTTCTGTCAAACTTCACTCCGAGAAAGGTCGGTGTGGGGTTGAACACCAGGTCGGCTACGGTGCCTTCCTCATTCTTCATCATCAGAGAGCCCGGTGCTGGTCTCCATGACTTCTCACGGGGATCTTGCGTGAAGGCCGTCACTTCACATTTGCCGACGTTAATGGTCATTTTCCATTTGTCAGACCATTGCTGGATTTTGGTCACTGCTGCTTGCATTGTTCGAGTTGCCTCGTTCAACCCATCAGGACGGTGTTCTGTTACCCAAAGAGCCAGATCGTCAGCAAACAAACTGGCTTGGACACCCTCAGGCAAATCGTTGACGATATCGTTTATGAAGCACAAGAACAGGGTGGGGGACATCACAGTGCCCTGTGGCACGCCTCCTTTGAAGTGGCGTTTCCTGCTTTGCTGGTTTTCTATTTCGACACAGGCCATTCGTTCCGACAGGAAGTTTTTCGCCCACCTCGAAATACAATTCGGAACTGCCATGTCAATCAGTTTTTTCAGCAGACCGGTGTGCCACACTTTGTCAAATGCGCGGCTGAAGTCTATCAGCACCATCACAGTGCGGCCAGGTCTCGGGCTTCTTATCTTCATGCCATCGGATATGTTCTGAGTAATCCGTAACAGCTGATCTTCCGTCGATCTAAGGGTTCTGAAGCCTGCCTGTAAGTTGTTGAGCACTTTGTGGGATTCGAGGTAGAAAGCCAAGCGATCTTTCAACATTCGTTCGAATGTTTTACAAACACAGCTGGTCAGCGAAATAGGCCTGTACGATTCCATCAATTCAGGTTGTTTTCCAGCTTTGGGTATCGGCTTGATGACTGCACGGCGCCAGCTGGAGGGCACCCGGCCGCTTCCGAAAGATCTATTGCAGATCTTCAGCAAGAATGTCCGACCAAGATACGACAGATGTTTCAACATCTGGTTGTGGATGTTGTCTGGGCCGGGGGCGCTCTTTACTTTAAGCTTTTTCAGTGCTTTCTTCAATTCACAGTTCTTGAACGGGGAGCAATACCCGTTTATGTTGCAGTCACAACCGCTGTTGAGACGTTTTGACACTTCTTTCCGGAGTCGCCGATCATCTTTGCAGTCGTCTTTCACTCTGCTGACCTTGGCATACATTTTTGCGAACTGGTTCGCTTTGTCTCTGCTCGTCGAGAAGGTTTTGCCGTTCACAACCAGCGCGGCTCGGCTGGATTTTTTCTTTTGTTTGCCTTCAATCTTTCTCACAGTGCTCCACATATCATCACCCTTGGTGTTTGCGAGGAGTGCGCGGAAGCATTTTCTCTTTTCTTCGGTGATCATACGCTTCACTTCATGGCAAGCGTCTAGCCATTGACGTCGATCTTCGTCGGAATTCGCAGCGCTTTTCCGTTTTTGACGTCTAAGCTTCACGGCTTCCGTTAATTCATCGTTCCACCACGGCTTCCTATTTGGAACTACACCTTTCGGGATGCTGCACTTCGCAGCTTTGAGCACCATGGCGACAAATCTCATGTCCAGGTCTTCAACCGAGAGGGAGTCTGGGTATTCTTCCTGTTCAATTTGTCTGTCCAGCGTGTCGCGGAACTTTTGCCAATTGGCCTTTTGAAAATTCCACATCGGTTGTTGCTGCTGCGGCCTATTGGCGACATCAGGATCCACATCCAGTAGTATCGGATGGTGGTCTGAGCCGTAGGCGTCTGGGAGGACGCTCCAGGAGACTCTATCTGCGTGGCTGGCGTGGTGGAAGGTGACATCTGGGCATGACAGGGTTCCCCTTCCAGGGTCGATTCTCGTTGGTGTGCCATCATTGGCACAAATGAAGTTAACGTCACTGACCCAGTCTTCTAGTTCAGTCCCCATCTCATCTTCCTCTACGTGGATGTCCCAGGTAGTCGCGTGGCAGTTTACATCTCCTCCGATGTAAACATCTTTACCCTCCGGCAAGAAGTTCGGGTTGAAATGTTGCGTACGTTGATCATCGTCCCCGGATCGAATCGGGGGTACATAAAGATTCACAAAGGTGAGATTCTTCTTCCTGATCGACACCTCGACTGCGACTAGGTCAGTGGTACCGTCGAGGGGGGATTTTAGGGCTTCGCTACTCAACTCGTTGTAGTCCAGGTTAGACCGAATAAGTGTGAGGGTTCCACCCCCTGCGACCCGAGAGTTGAGATTTCTCCCCGTGCGACGGTCTTGCCTTACACTGTTAAAGCTTGGAACATGTACCTTGCTGCCTTGAGTCAGGTGAGATTCTTGTATCATGGCTATGTCGACGTCCAAGTCACTCAGGATCTTTTCGAGTTCTACTGTACGCGCTTGGTTCAGGCCGCTACAGTTCCATTGGAGTACGCGAAGGGACTTCAGTTGCTTGGGGTATCTTTCAGCGACGGGTGTCATATCTTCGGCAGACGATATACTGTCGTCTAGATCGTGTTCATCATCAGTGCCACCATTGTCATCAACAGGAGTGATAGTGGCTGGTTTGCAGCGCTGGCACTGCCACGAGTGTCCTTTCTTCATTTTTTGGATGCTCTTGACCTCGAGGCCAGAGCATTTCTGATGGAACCAGATGCTGCAGGTTGAGCAGCTGACGGAGGGTCGTCCAACGTTTATCATACACACACCACAGGGATATCTGGTAGGCCCGGCTGCTTGTCGAGGGCCGGGGTTGGGTTCAATATCTCCGGATCGCATCAGCAGCAGACCCCAGTAGTCCGGATTACCAGGGCCTGCATTCAAAAACCCGGCGTAATCTTTCTCTCTCTCCACCCAAAATGAAGGATTTCGCGCGTTCTTTGTGAAGAACCAACCGGAGCGCCACCCTCGATGAGGGTCTTCGTATGGGAAGCGGTCCCCCGACTGTTCCATACTCGGCGGTAAGGCATCCTTCGTGCTCCGGACTTTATTGCCTCGAGCGGCAAGACTGCTACTTACATGTTCGACTTGAATGTGAGATAAAATTGGGTAATAACAGTTAAAATATAATTTGTCAGTTCAGCACATTTTGTCTCTTGCTTGGCTTTAGATTTCTCGTTCAAACTTTGATTATATCATTTCTTTAGATTTTAGAGAATTCATATCAATTTTAATAATTGCTACTTCCGAAACGTTTAAGATATTTTTATCGTATTTCAAAAAATACATATTTCAATTTTCTAAAAAACATATTTTCTGTAACATTTGTAGAAATATTACTTTCAACGCATGTAAATAGGCTTTAGCTCAAATTAGCAGTTATAGGCGTTGAAATCTTCCAAATGGAAAAAATCCTGCGTATGAGACATAAAAAACTAAAACTTTGTTGAAATTAAAAACTGTTTAAAAACATATGTTGCTTTAATTTGTAATATTTCCGGTTTACACGAGACTAAATTGAGTTCACATTCACAATTGCTTAAAACTTTCATTTTAGGCCAACATAAAATAGGACTTCAGTGAATCTAAGCTTCAGCGTAAACCTGGAGCACACCCCTGTTGTTGAAAACCTGTTCTATATATATTTTAGAGCGTGCAATAAAACATGTGCAAAACTGTCAAGTTACAAACCACTAGCTCGCTCTCACTGTAAAAAATATGACTAGGAATTGTTGAGCAATTTAGAATTCAATCACACAATCAACACCGATTGCTTCAAACTTATTCCGTAAGAAGAGCGCGACAACTCGAAAGGTTAGACCACCAGAAATGTCTTAACTGCTTATAAAGCATGCGTCACTCTGCCAACGCCGTCGTGAAAAGTCTCATCCCCCTTCCCGCAACTAGAGTGACCACTGGCTTGACCAAACTAAAGTCACGTTGAGTCGTACTGAATGAATGTTTTCCGCCAAACGTGTGACGCCATTTTTTATTTAGCTAGCTAGTCGTATTGGCTTCAACCGCGTCCTCATCAGAACCGTTGGTTTTTAAGTTATCGGTTGAATTTGGCTTATCTTGTTGGTCTACTGACTCAGGATTTGAAGCGTTCGATCGATTTATCCGACGAGTAGGCGAAGGTGAACTCCGAGCAGAGTTCAGAGCAGCAGCAAGCACTGACGCAGATGAATTTCGACTCGAGCTTAGGCCTAATTTTGGCAATCGTATGATCATCACAGTAATATTGTCTTGTGATCCACGAGCCAACGCGGTCCGGGCGAGACCTTCAGCGGCTTGCTGAAGCGGATTCCTTGAGCTTGACAATGATTGGGTTGCTGTAGTACCCTCGAGCTGAGCTTTGACCAGGGTAACTGCTTCTTGATTGCTCACTACGTCCCATAATCCGTCAGTGGCAAGAATTAAAAACGGTAAAGTTTGACGTGTTGTTGAGGAACTTGGTTGTGAGTGTTTATTCAAATCGAAAGTCAATATTTCGGGCACGGCACTGACGTAAGGTTTTGGGAATTTAAGGAAAAAATCACCTAGCGAGCGCGACGTTGCTAACACACCCATCACTCTCCAAACACCAAAATATTGTATAAATCCGCCGAGTGATTTGATTCGCTGATGTTCTTGCGGCTAAAATTAAACAGCTTTCTACGTATTACTGCCAAGTGTCAATGATCATCACTTTTACAATAGTGTGCAACTTAATAGTAAAAATTATATGGTACAAAATGTACCATCGGGCGTTGCATATTTAGTTGACTCCGCACGCGTATTTATGGGGGTTATACTTTGGCAGATTAATTATTGACAATATCTCAA
>JASANG010002250.1:0-12079 GCA_030248215.1 Enoplolaimus lenunculus
GTGTACACCCACCAAACAACTGCAAGACGTTCGCAACGGTGCGTTTTGCCTTGTGTCTGTCAGATGTGAATCCGCTTTTCGCTATACAGTGTCTATCGGAAAGGATACTGCTTATAGCGAGGTGTCACGACAATTCGTCGCTCGCTCGACAACTTGTCCACCCGCAATTCGCAGTCCAACATATAGTTGTCTCCAGCAACTCGTCGACCGGACAACTTGTCTGTGTCTCCTGCCTATTTGCCAACTTTTTCGTCCTGACAACTCGCAGACCACGACATTTTGCCGCCCCGACAACTCGCCGACCTCGACAACTTGTCGTCCCGACAACTTTCAACCCGACAACACGTCTTCCCGACAAGTTGTCGCCCGGACAACTCGACGATCGGACAAGTAATGGCCTTCCAGTAGGTACGACAACTTGTCCACCTGACGAGTATCTTGGGCGACGAAGTGTCGCGATGAACAAGTTGTCGGGTTCGAATAGTTGTCGCGGCGACAAGCTCTCAGGTTTGGTAGTCCGTTCGAAAAATTTTGATTGTCAGACAGTGTCCAGACAGTATCCATATTGCATCTATTCTGCCGAAGCGACTAACGCTAAAACACACTAACTTTAGGTATATATACTCGCTTGTAAAGTCCTAATATCATAAGAACATTATTGTTTGTTTTGTACCGCTATTGCAGCATAGTATGTGGACTTTTTACAGTAGCGTAGATAGAATAACGTGGATGACCAAACAAAAGGCCCCCTTTTGTGACTGAGAAAATGTTTGTCAAAGTTACGTAACTTTTTCATGAGTAACTGTCAGTCGAATGGTATTTAAATGTTCTGCGATCCGATTCATAGTTCTTCATTAAATGCTCGAATGGGGAAAGTGCCGGTCAAGCATATTTAATCCGGGAACCATATAGTCAGATCGCGAAAAAATAGCGAAAATCGACTCAGATTCTCGAGCGACGTCGATCAATATAAGTTGTTGTGATTAATTTTTTGCTTCGGCTTGGACTTGGGAATATGCTTATCCTCAAACTAAAGCTTTATGCATATAGGTTTACAAAATGTGCTTATAACTATATTACCATTTACGGCCATTTCGGGTCACTACTGTAACATCCCTTGACTCTCGACAAGCTACTTTGCGATAATACGATACTCTCACTTCATAGAGATCTTCAGTCTTAATATGCTGGAGATTGTTATACCTTAGTAAACAAATCTATAGTCCGCAATATTTCTATTGGTAGCACAATTGGGGCTGCGCTTAATCAAATATAATTGTGCCGAGCGAATATATATTTAGACTTGGTTAAGTTTTGTTACCAAATATTGGGTTAAGGTTGAACAAAGTCTTAAAGTTGAACAAAGTCTTAAGTTGAACAAAGTTTTAAGTTGAACAAAGTCTTAAGTTGAACAAAGTCTTAGGTTGAACAAAGTCTTAGGTTCAACAAAGTCTTAGGTTGAACAAAGTCTTAGGTTGAACAAAGTCTTAGGTTGAACAAAGTCTTTGGGTTGTAAGTGAAAATTATGTATATTTTTCACGATGGTGTTAAAGTTGTTAACCCATCATATCATATGTTTTACATTGTCTGTTCTGAGTGACTCATTGAGCGGACTGGACCCGTGTAAAGAACAGGTGCGGAACGGTTTTTTGTGGGAATGCAATGGCCTAAAGTTTAACCATTTTTTGACTGATTAGATATAAGCTCATTCTTACGCTTTGGCTCAGGAACACTATACTGCTACGGCTCTGTTCTATACATTGGCCACGGACTGGGCGCTCGAATACGATTACATTTGTTAAATATAATTTGTAGTGGATGGTCAGGGGCGTAAAAACTACTGAAATTTCGTCTTGTTTTATATTTTTGGTTTGTTGCATGTTTTAGCAAAAGCAGGAACGAATAGAAAAAATAACGGAAACGGAACGGGTACCGATTTTTGCCGCAAATCTCAAAACGAATATCCGGTTACACTCTGCATTTTAGAGTCTGTGATCATGCTGACTGTTGCAGTTGATATAAAAAATTTTACTAGCGAAATTAAAATATTAACACACCTCTACAATTTAAAGGAAAAAATATTTAAACGCGACAAAATATTAAAAATATATAGTGTATATGAGCAATTTCTATACATATTTATAAAAACAGAAATAAAGTATACAACCACAATATAAAGTTAATCACTCAACTTAAAAAGCCTAACCGGCGTATTGTAAAAGTGGCCCATGTTACTTTAAGGGGCGTCCACGTTTCTGGTGGGTCTATAAAAGAGTAGGTTTAGAATCTAGATTACATTTTTTTTGCTTAGGCTTAGGCTTAGGCTTAGGCTTTGGAACACATGAACCTTAAGATTTATTTCAATCTTTCCGAGCACACAGCCGTTGAAAATTTAGCAAGCACAACTTTGCTTTGTACTTCCAATTTTGTATGAAGTAGTGTTGTGCAATTACCACTTTTTATACTGGCTGGCAGGCCAGCGACGTGAACATGCATGTGAAATTAGAAGATCAAAGCCCGCATTCTCAAATGAGTGTAGCGCCTATCACCAGTTGGTGATAGCTATTGTACCTTTTGAACAAGCGCATAATTAGGTTGAAAATTCAGCACAATTTTCGCCGTTTGATTTGTCTCATTTCTGTGCAAATTTTAAGATCTGCAATTGCAGCGGTTCGTCAGTTTGAAAGCCTATCGCTAACTATTGATAGATGCTATTTGCATTCGAGACTACGTGCTCTAGAGTCAGCGTATATGTGTGTTGTGGGTCATTGCAAACAGTCGGCCGACGTAAATTGGGGACGTGGGCGTCAACGTTTGGCAAACGTTCAAGTTGTGATCATTTCAGGCCCGTAGCCAGTTCATCATGCTATTGTTTCGGCCGAAACCATTTTAGAAGGCATATGAAGTTGATTTCACACATGTTTTGCCAACGAGATAACACTATTCTAGCCCGGTCAAAGTTCTTTTAGGAAGACTAAGCCCCCTGTCCTCCTCTGACAAACAGGCTTATATCATTTTGACAATAAAGCAACAACAATACACACTACCGGATCCACAACGGCGATGTGTACGCCCCTACTGTCCGAATTTTCTTCTATGATATAATGATATTGTTTCGCTACCTTACCATTTTTCCTAAGAAATTTTTTGATAAAAAATACAATTTTTTCTTCAGAAACATTTTGTGTTAAAATGTAAAGGTTGCTACCTTACAATTTTTTCGCTGCCTATGACATATATAGCATGCGGTAAAAATTGCGTTTCATAACATTCATTTACCTTCCCGACTTCCCGTCAGAAATTTCTGGATCCGTTTCTAAATACACAAACAATATAAAACAATCACTGACGTTATCATGAAATTGTGTCCTGAGCACCTATTTGTCCCAGTTGAGAACTTGACCACTCATAATTTTATGCATTGGTATGCGGCCATCAATGCGGGTTCAATCCACTCCTGATTCAAATATTTTCTGGCTTGTACACTGCAAAAAATGGTGAGTCAAATTGACTCTCTCCGAAATAGGCTTTTCCTGACTATACAAACTGAGTCAAAATTCTACTCCGCTTGAGTCAAATGCGACTCAATTTAACTATGGTGGAAGTCGAATTTTGACTCAGTTTTGTGTAGTCAGGAAAAACCTATTTCGGAGAGAGTCAATTGGAGGCAGCATTTTTGCAGTGTACATTATACACATTCAATTGCAATATGAGGTGATATATACGTACCCATCGTCCCTTGTACAAGTTTTGGTTCAACTAGTAACGAAAAAATCACCGTAGCAAGGTGAACTGCCTCGCCTGATGCTGCAGTTGTGGGTTTATCGAAATTTACCACAAAACATGAACAAATAAAATATACAACAGCGAATCAGTGAAGCGTCGGGACAAGTGTAAATGACACTCACAAAAATAGGGTGAACTGGTATCACATTGGGCGTAAAATCACCAAGTACGGTAGTATTAATCACAATATCAGCAATTAAAACAGAGAACGGTATTTACCAAAATCAAAATTCCGCAACATCTTATGCAAGCTACTGTTACACTAAGGCTCTAAACGTTTTTTAGTATCCTTCAAGTAGAATTTCCGCCTGAATTGTCGTACGCTTATGCCTAAACCCCGGAATGGACTCACCATTTAGCTTACTGTAGCCCATAAGAGGGGCTGATATCCCCCACTGTTATTCCGTTACGGACTGTTATTTATTTTCAACCCACGTCCTGCCACCTTTCTTACTGTATATCCGGTACCGTAACTATCCGTTCATTACGTTTTTCGATCAAACCTTAAGTTCTGATTCTTTATTTTTCTTACTCACTTTTTATATTTTTCTTTAGTCTCTTTTTCGTTTGCCAGTAAAGCCGCACAGAGTATAGCATTTTCTAAGCCTAAATAAGCCTAAGCCTAAGCTAGGCGTATAGTGGCTTATATAAACCTAAGCCTGCCTAGCCTACGAAAAAAATTAGTTAAGTAACTGACTCTGTTATAGCCTCTCCGAAAACGATCCCCTTATGTATACTATTTGGTTGTTATTTAGGATTCGCGTATAGTATGTGTAGGATGAGGTTTTGATCAAGGGTGGTTATTTGTTGGATGGGGGTTGGTGTGAATGAGAGGTATAAATATAGAATTTTTGTTTATTGGGTGTTATTTTTAGTTTGTTTTTTTTTTTAGTTTAGTTAGGTTAGGTTTTTGTATTTTAGTGGTTAGGTAGTGTTGGTTTATTGTGTTTGTTTTTATTTGTTTTTATTTTTAGTTAGTTAGTAGGGTGTATTTTAGGGTTAGTGAAGATTGTTTATTCAGTGTTAACAAATTATTGCCAGTAGTAGTGTTTAGTTTCTACACTGTATCAATGTTTTTTTTTAGTTTTTGAGTTTTTGTTAGTTGTTGTGGTGAGTTGGTTTTTTTTTGTTTTTTTTATACCCCACCCCGGTTTCCTAGTTCCAACCATTAAAAATTAAAAAGTCAGCGAGCAAGAGAGACTTCCTTCCCTTCAAAAATAGAAATAAAAACAACAGCAGAAAAGCAAAAACAAAAAAATTGGCCAATGTTAAGAACAGGGGAGGAACAGTGATATAAAAGTATTCCTAAGCCTAAGCCTAAGCCCAAGCGTAAGAATGAGCATGTTCCTAAACCTAAGCATAAGCGTAAGCCAGGCAAAAAATTAGTCTAAACCTTAAGCTTGCTCTATTCTAGTCCCACAGAAAAACGTTACTCCCCTGATCTTTACATGGGCCCACCAATCGAATTGTATAGTTGCTAAGTTTACGGAGCTGATTATATTTTAGTTGCACCACCGCTGTTTCCGCGATCCGCGTCACCTTTGGGATCACTGCATGCAACTCCTGCAACGGTGCCAACGTTGCTTATACCACGTACACCACCAGCTATGTTTGGATCAGAGCGCTTGCGTTATGCTTAACGTCTTTTGCCCAGGTTTTCGTTTTTGAATTGCGTTTCTAGTTTTCAACGCTTTCCTATTAACAAGTATTGCATTTGACAATACCGTTGTTATAGATTATTGGTGCAAGGCAAATGAAATATTTTTATGCGTTTTTGATTGGGTGTTTGTTTAAGCCAAGTCACGGACCGGATTCAGAATTAATTTTCAAGTCTTCAGACGCAATTGATTCGTTCAATATGT
Organism: Enoplolaimus lenunculus; assembly: GCA_030248215.1. Classification (NCBI taxonomy): domain Eukaryota; kingdom Metazoa; phylum Nematoda; class Enoplea; order Enoplida; family Thoracostomopsidae; genus Enoplolaimus; species Enoplolaimus lenunculus. The sequence goes on from JASANG010002250.1 coordinate 5,649, forward strand.
TAGCGCAAAATTTTTAAATTTTTTCAAAATTACCTCTCTTGAATTATTTTCAATTATATTATTGTGTAAAATTTGAACTCAGACGAATGGCGACTATAAAATGATTCTAAGGATATCAGTCGTGGATTCACGGGGACTGGGGGATGTATCCTACCACCACCACCATCTTTACCGTGCTGAAATTTTGCAGCCTAAATAAAGTTTGCTATAAAAACGGGCTTTAAAACTGTAAGTTTGTACAACTTAAAAAGTATTCCGTCCTACCGAAACATTCAGAATCGTCGCTGGTTTAATCCGTTTTATATCACCTGATACTGGAAAAAGTGTGTGTTCCTGTCCCCAAAAAATTGGCAGTTACTATCGCAGGGCCATGTAAAGATCAGAGGCGAAACGTTTTTCTGTGGGACTGCAATAGAGTAAGCTTAAGCTTTAGACTAATTTTTTTGCTTGGCTTAGGCTTAGGCTTAGCCTTAGGAATACGCTCATTATTACGCTTAGGCTTAGGCTTAGGCTTACGAATATGCTTATAATACTGTTCCGCCCCTGTTGTTTTAACATTGGCCCAAGTATTCACATTATTTCGCTTTTGCATAGTGTTTTCGTTATTAATACTTCCCAAGCAGTGCCATATTAAGGAAAGGAAGGAAACTCTACGACCCTCTACAGACTGCTGCTATAAACTTAATTTTAAAAGAAACAATTTTTTACAAATTATTCAAGATTTAATGTACGAATCGGAGTTTGCACTCGGTGTACAACTGAATTTAAAACGTAACTTTAGCATCGTAAAATACTACAAAATCCGTGGAACAGTGAGAATGGTTCTGCTGACGATTGAGGATATAAACTTTCCATTTGCTTTTTATCCCTAAGCCTCAACGAAACGATATTAATGGTTTCAGTTGAAAATATAAAAAAAATTCAATTTTGTTCATAATAACATTCACCAAATTAGGCAAAAATGTAATAAACGCTAATATATTTGCTATTCCTGACCCTAAGCCTAAGCCTAAGCCTAGACGTATCAATGACCTTATACCTACTTTGGACGTAAGCCTACTCCAAAGCCTAAGCAAAAATTTAGCCATTGGGACAAACAGTGTTCAGGAACAGTTCGTAACACAACTACGTACTGGGCAATATTAGGTTTATGGGTGTCACTGGAATAAACCTCTTTTGTGCACGTAATCTTCAGTGTAAGGATACGTTAGTTAACACTAAGCCTAAGTCTAAGCGTAAAAATTGATCAAAAGCAAATTTATCAAAATCATTAACATTCGAATAAACCAATTTTTGCACGTACCTAATCCTCAGCGTAAGAATACGTTAATTTATACACTAAGCCTAAGTCTAAACGTAAAAATTAATCAAAAGCATTGATTGATTCTATGAAAAATAACACTCCAATAAACATTAAAATGGTCGTATATATTTGTATACGTTTTTGGCTACTTTGCAGTGTCACAAGTTCCCAAGCTTCCTTCACGGCATCGCAGACAAATATTACGCAGCTCGCTTGGATCTGACAAAGTTTTGCCGTTTACGAGTTATTCTCGTTGGTACAACGATAGCGTAGTACGTTGGCGAATGCCTGCGCTAAATAACGATTTTACACGCAAGAATGCTGGATTTTTAGGGTTATTTTAGCGATACAGGGCCGGATCGTTTTCCGGAGAGGCTATAACAGAGTCAGTTTAAGCTTTAGACTAATTTTTTTGCGTAGGCTTAGGCTCAGGCTTAGGTTTAGGTATAAGCTCATCGATACGCCTAGGCCTAGGCTTAGGCTTAGGCTTAGGTTAGGCTTAGGAAAATGATTATACTACTGTGCCGGCCCTGTTCTATACATGGGCCTCAGTTGCAGACGCAAACAGAGAGACTATCAGCCCAGTTTATGGTGGAAAAATTTACGATACGAATTGTTCAAAAGACGCTTACACTGCGAACTTGCAAATTGACAACGTGAAAACGTCTAAACTCTTATTAGGGTCCATAAATGTCAATTTTCCCTAATTGTAGCGCATAAATGACTCCAGGCCTAAATAAATTTGAGTTCAAAAGTTTAAAGCATACATGTTTTGAAAGTACATTCCTAAGTATAACCTTGCTTACTGCTGAAGGTTTTGATGCGAAAAACGTTTAATTGAACGGATAGTTACGGTACCGGATATATCAGTAAGAAAGGGTGGCGGGACGTGGGTTGAAAATAAATAACAGTCCGTAACGGAATAACAGTGGGGGATATCAGCCCCCTTCTTATTCGGGTCACTACAGTAAGCTAAATGGTGAGTCCATTCCGGGGTTTAGGCATAAGCGTACGACAATTCAGGCGGAAATTCTACTTGAAGGATACTAAAAAACGTTTAGAGCCTTAGTGTAACAGTAGCTTGCATAAGATGTTGCGGAATTTTGATTTTGGTAAATACCGTTCTCTGTTTTAATTGCTGATATTGTGATTAATACTACCGTACTTGGTGATTTTACGCCCAATGTGATACCAGTTCACCCTATTTTTGTGAGTGTCATTTACACTTGTCCCGACGCTTCACTGATTCGCTGTTGTATATTTTATTTGTTCATGTTTTGTGGTAAATTTCGATAAACCCACAACTGCAGCATCAGGCGAGGCAGTTCACCTTGCTACGGTGATTTTTTCGTTACTAGTTGAACCAAAACTTGTACAAGGGACGATGGGTACGTATATATCACCTCATATTGCAATTGAATGTGTATAATGTACACTGCAAAAATGCTGCCTCCAATTGACTCTCTCCGAAATAGGTTTTTCCTGACTACACAAAACTGAGTCAAAATTCGACTTCCACCATAGTTAAATTGAGTCGCATTTGACTCAAGCGGAGTAGAATTTTGACTCAGTTTGTATAGTCAGGAAAAGCCTATTTCGGAGAGAGTCAATTTGACTCACCATTTTTTGCAGTGTACAAGCCAGAAAATTTTTGAATCAGGAGTGGATTGAACCCGCATTGATGGCCGCATACCAATGCATAAAATTATGAGTGGTCAAGTTCTCAACTGGGACAAATAGGTGCTCAGGACACAATTTCATGATAACGTCAGTGATTGTTTTATATTGTTTGTGTATTTAGAAACGGATCCAGAAATTTCTGACGGGAAGTCGGGAAGGTAAATGAATGTTATGAAACGCAATTTTTACCGCATGCTATATATGTCATGGGCAGCGAAAAAATTGTAAGGTAGCAACCTTTACATTTTAACACAAAATGTTTCTGAAGAAAAAATTGTATTTTTTATCAAAAAATTTCTTAGGAAAAATGGTAAGGTAGCGAAACAATATCATTATATCATAGAAGAAAATTCGGACAGTAGGGGCGTACACATCGCCGTTGTGGATCCGGTAGTGTGTATTGTTGTTGCTTTATTGTCAAAATGATATAAGCCTGTTTGTCAGAGGAGGACAGGGGGCTTAGTCTTCCTAAAAGAACTTTGACCGGGCTAGAATAGTGTTCTCGTTGGCAAAACATGTGTGAAATCAACTTCATATGCCTTCTAAAATGGTTTCGGCCGAAACAATAGCATGATGAACTGGCTACGGGCCTGAAATGATCACAACTTGAACGTTTGCCAAACGTTGACGCCCACGTCCCCAATTTACGTCGGCCGACTGTTTGCAATGACCCACAACACACATATACGCTGACTCTAGAGCACGTAGTCTCGAATGCAAATAGCATCTATCAATAGTTAGCGATAGGCTTTCAAACTGACGAACCGCTGCAATTGCAGATCTTAAAATTTGCACAGAAATGAGACAAATCAAACGGCGAAAATTGTGCTGAATTTTCAACCTAATTATGCGCTTGTTCAAAAGGTACAATAGCTATCACCAACTGGTGATAGGCGCTACACTCATTTGAGAATGCGGGCTTTGATCTTCTAATTTCACATGCATGTTCACGTCGCTGGCCTGCCAGCCAGTATAAAAAGTGGTAATTGCACAACACTACTTCATACAAAATTGGAAGTACAAAGCAAAGTTGTGCTTGCTAAATTTTCAACGGCTGTGTGCTCGGAAAGATTGAAATAAATCTTAAGGTTCATGTGTTCCAAAGCCTAAGCCTAAGCCTAAGCCTAAGCAAAAAAAATGTAATCTAGATTCTAAACCTACTCTTTTATAGACCCACCAGAAACGTGGACGCCCCTTAAAGTAACATGGGCCACTTTTACAATACGCCGGTTAGGCTTTTTAAGTTGAGTGATTAACTTTATATTGTGGTTGTATACTTTATTTCTGTTTTTATAAATATCTATAGAAATTGTTCATATACACTATATATTTTTAATATTTTGTCGCGTTTAAATATTTTTTCCTTTAAATTGTAGAGGTGTGTTAATATTTTAATTTCGCTAGTAAAATTTTTTATATCAACTGCAACAGTCAGCATGATCACAGACTCTAAAATGCAGAGTGTAACCGGATATTCGTTTTGAGATTTGCGGCAAAAATCGGTACCCGTTCCGTTTGCGTTATTTTTTCTATTCGTTCCTGCTTTTGCTAAAACATGCAACAAACCAAAAATATAAAACAAGACGAAATTTCAGTAGTTTTTACGCCCCTGACCATCCACTACAAATTATATTTAACAAATGTAATCGTATTCGAGCGCCCAGTCCGTGGCCAATGTATAGAACAGAGCCGTAGCAGTATAGTGTTCCTGAGCCAAAGCGTAAGAATGAGCTTATATCTAATCAGTCAAAAAATGGTTAAACTTTAGGCCATTGCATTCCCACAAAAAACCGTTCCGCACCTGTTCTTTACACGGGTCCAGTCCGCTCAATGAGTCACTCAGAACAGACAATGTAAAACATATGATATGATGGGTTAACAACTTTAACACCATCGTGAAAAAATATACATAATTTTCACTTACAACCCAAAGACTTTGTTCAACCTAAGACTTTGTTCAACCTAAGACTTTGTTCAACCTAAGACTTTGTTGAACCTAAGACTTTGTTCAACCTAAGACTTTGTTCAACTTAAGACTTTGTTCAACTTAAAACTTTGTTCAACTTAAGACTTTGTTCAACTTTAAGACTTTGTTCAACCTTAACCCAATATTTGGTAACAAAACTTAACCAAGTCTAAATATATATTCGCTCGGCACAATTATATTTGATTAAGCGCAGCCCCAATTGTGCTACCAATAGAAATATTGCGGACTACAGATTTGTTTATTAAGGTATAACAATCTCCAGCATATTAAGACTGAAGATCTCTATGAAGTGAGAGTATCGTAATTGCAAAGTAGCTTGTCGAGAGTCGAGGGATGTTACTGTAGTGACCCGAAATGGCCGTAAATGGTAATATAGTTATAAGCACATTTTGTAAACCTATATGCATAAAGCTTTAGTTTGAGGATAAGCATATTCCCAAGTCCAAGCCGAAGCAAAAAATTAATCACAACAACTTATATTGATCGACGTCGCTCGAGAATCTGAGTCGATTTTCGCTATTTTTTCGCGATCTGACTATATGGTTCCCGGATTAAATATGCTTGAATAGCTGATCCGGCACTTTCCCCATTCGAGCATTTAATGAAGAACTATGAATCGGATCGCAGAACATTTAAATACCATTCGACTGACAGTTACTCATGAAAAAGTTACGTAACTTTGACAAACATTTTCTCAGTCACAAGGGTGCCTTTTGTTTGGTGATCCACGTTATTCTGTCTACGCTACTATAAAAAGTCCACATACTATGCTGCAATAGCGGTACAAAACAAACAATAATGTTCTTATGATATTAGGACTTTACAAGCGAGTATATATACCTAAAGTTAGTGTGTTTTAGCGTTAGTCGCTTCGGCAGAATAGATGCAATATGGATACTGTCTGGACACTGTCTGACAATCAAAATTTTTCGAACGGACTACCAAACCTGAGAGCTTGTCGCCACGACAACTATTCGAACCCGACAACTTGTTCATCGCGACACTTCGTCGCCCAAGATACTCGTCAGGTGGCAAGTTGTCGTACCTACTGGAAGACCACTACTTGTCCGATCGTCGAGTTGTCCGGGCGACAACTTGTCGGGAAGACGTGTTGTCGGGTTGAAAGTTGTTGGGACGACAAGTTGTCGGGATCGGCGAGTTGTCGGGGCGGCAAAATGTCGTGGTCTGCGAGTTGTCGGGACGATAAAGTTGGCAAATAGGCAGGAGACACAGACAAGTTGTCCGGTCGACGAGTTGCTGGAGACAACTATATGTTGGACTGCGAATTGCGGGTCGACAAGTTGTCGAGCGACGAATTGTCGTGACACCTCGCTATAAGCAGTATCCTTTCCGATAGACACTGTATAGCGAAAAGCGCATTCACATCTGACAGACACAAGGCAAAACGCACCGTTGCGAACGTCTTGCTGTTGTTTGGTGGGTGTACACTGGATGTGGGTG
>JASANG010002529.1:0-12033 GCA_030248215.1 Enoplolaimus lenunculus
GTTTGAAATCATCGAGATGGGGTCCGCTTATAAGTTAATTAAGTTATACAGATACAACTTTCGGTGGCGTGTGTTTTTTCATCAAAATTGTTTCATATTTAAACTTATGTTCCGCCTTGATTTAAGGCAATTAATAAGATGTAAGATGAATTGCAAAACCACCTAATTTGGAAGATTATACTTTGCCACTAAAAGCTTACACTGGGAAAATACTGTATAAAATGTGAAACAAAACCTATATGATTTTACGACTAAAAATTAACAAAATCATAACATTTAAATCTAACAATTCCGATTCCGATTCCGGTTCCGACAAGCGTATTCAAGTGCGATTCCGATTCCGAAAAAATTATGTTTCTGTTGAGACGCTGCTAAAGCAAAACAAATTTGTCTTGGAATAGATTATTATAATTATATTCATTCTCACGTTTTTACTTAAAACAAAAACCTTTTACTTTCCCACATACCTGAATGTACACTGAACCGAAATTGGCTTGTGTTTTTCAACTGAAGAACATGACCTCTGTAGGTGCCGTTGATCGAGAAAGAATTGCACAAATTCTAAACATTTAAATTGAAAATATCAAAACAGTATATACCCATTTTAATGTTGGTTGTTTCCGATGCACTTGCTTCAGCAAAAATCTATCATAAGCTAAAATTTTTCGTCAAGCTGCAAATATGCAGAATCTTAAAATCTTAAACTAATGTGTGCATATCACATGGAACTATATTATCTGCAAGATCAAACTGCAAATGCAGGCGGTTTGCAGTTTTCATGTTAAATGCAAGCTAACTAAAGTAGATCTTTCACGTTTTTTAAGGGTGTCGGGTGTTAGGTGACCATATCTGGGTCTTTCCCCTTCCTTTTTAAAATATTTTGTTGTATACTTTAAGTAATATTGGTTTGCTATCAAATAAACTACGACTGATTTTCGTGAAATATATTTTATTCCATAAAATAATGCACGTATTAAAAAATCTAATAATGCATCGTCCACTTTATCTTGCGCCCGCATTGTGGAAAATTTAGTTCTCATTTTACTATTACAACTAGTGAAAATTTTACCCAAGTGGAAATTGATAAGATCTAAAATAAGTATTGGCATCTTTTGGTAGTTGTAAATTGAAAATTTCATTTTCCACAAGGCGGGCGCAAGATAGAGTGGATGATGCATAACGCACCGCGGTAGTGACCAAAATTGAAAGTATAAACAACATTGTAAACGAAGCAGTTGAAGTTTCATATGCGTATTGTTGGTAAATAGAATGGTGTCAACTCTTATTTGTTAACTACCCGAACTATAATCAAATGAAAACTTGAGGTACAGTTTTTTAAAAGAAATTTAATAATATTTTGAAGACTATAATAATTTTTACTTTAGTTATAAATCATGTTCATCAGGTAAAAGGGTCATTTAAATACGTTTTGTTTCAAACTAAAATTTGCAACGGTTGCTTTATTTATGTAAACATTTTCGTTATGTGAAATGATAGCGACGAAAAAATAGCGAATGTCATATGATATTGTAGGGATACCACTGGATCCGTGACTCCGCTGAGTTGGAACATTCCTGGGAGAACCCAAGAGGTACGAAATTGTATCGTGTTGGGCAGGAAAACCACCATCCAGAAAATTTTGTGAGCCGTAGCGGGGTACTTACCTGGGGGATCCAAGTGTGCGACCCCTGGGTGTAGTATTCCGTAGGCATAAATTTTGGTGGTTTTAAATTTTAGATTTAGGAGTTCGATGGGAGACCGCAGGCGGTTATTGATAGTAAACGTTGGGTGGATTGAATTTAACTGTTTTTGGGCGAGGTGCAGACCCTGCTGAGCTCGATTAGTTTAGATGGCGTTGGCAAAAAATGGTTGAAAAATTTAGATTCAGATCGTGAGCAGCATGCTCAAGCGTATCTGAACGAAAAAATCACCTCACTTAAACGTGTGTCCTGTTTAATACCCCCCCGCGTACGCATACTCTGCGCGCCTGTTTCCGGTTCCCTGTTTTTGGGTCTTTGTATGTTGTTGTTGTCTTTCCTTTATTTGTTTTTGTTGTTGTTGTAGGTTTCGCTTCAAGCTTATGCGTGGTTCACGTTACCAATTGTGCACTTGGTACCTGTTTTGTCACTTACCCATAGCAGGAGGTAGAAACAACCTATTTGAATAGGTTGTTAGCTAGCTACTACCCATATGGGTACATTACGTTTGTAGCTACGGGTAGCTAGTCTTCGGTTTGTTACCCATATGGGTACCTTGCGACTGCTTTAATAATATTTATAGCTAGTGTCATTTTTACAGTTTTTCAAAAGATAAATAGTAAAAACAGACTAAACCGAACTTGTAAAATAAAAGTCGCTGTATTGAAGTGTTTTAAAGGGCAAGCTTGCAGGTTTATTAAGTTGGCATCTATATGGGCTACGAGCAGACATCTTGACTCTACCCATATGGGTAGGTCAATTTTTTGAAAACCTAGCTATGCATAACATTTTATTTTCTGTTGGTATCCATATGGGTAGCAAAACGATTAGTGTGTACCGCTATGGGTACAGTGACCAAACAGGTACCAAGCGCGCTATTGCTAACGTGAACCCCGCATTAGTCGGTCTTAAGTTTCTCATCGGTTTTCAGAAATTTCTTCTAATTTTGTAAAATTTTGAGAAGCTTATGCAAGTAAGCTTCCTATTATGCAAATTTGCATTAGCCACCTGGCAGGGTATAAAAGCCACTGCCGATTTGACAATTTAGGCATTCAGTCTGTTTTCGTTCTCCGTTGCCAGTACGTCATTTATTCGCAGCTGATGCCTCCGATTACTTTTGTGGTTTTTTGTTTTACGATTTTCAGACAGTTGTGGCCGACTTCAAGTAAGAAGTCGGCTGCAACTTGTCTTGCATTTTCACAACCCGGTCTCCCGGGTACCGGAGGCCAGAAGTGTAAACGGTACCTGGGAGTGTTGCAACAAAATTGACGTGCTCGAAGCATTTTTTTAATTAATCAATAAAACAATGGTGTTCGTTTAGAAGGTAACTAGGTCCACGATTTTCAGGGAGGCCATCCCTAAATTTTGTTTCAGTCGTAACGTGAGATTGTTGTTTTTCCCTGGTGTTATTGTTTTCGACGTCGTTGAGCTGCAGCTATTCCCGCTGGACGGGATGTTTTTGTTGAGTCGATCCCGGTTGAGTTCGAACCATGGTGAACGAAACCGGGTAGATGTTGTTATTCTAAATTGGATCCAGGAATTCCGTTCTTTGTAAGTATCACCCTGTCTTCTCGATATTGTCTCTATTTCTCTTGAGCCCCGGGGTATTTTTCCGCGGTTATGCATAATAAAAATTGCTACAGTCCTATAATGGACGGTGCGGGTCCCCGTCATCTTTTTCATTTTTGACCAACACCTTTTTACCAAGAATTTATTTTTCCCCGCACCCCGAATTTTGCTGCCCACCGGATGGTTACATCATCGGTCCGCCACGGTGGTCAGAAGTTTTAACCAGAGACTGGAATGCGCTAGGATACGAGTCTCCTTGTCCCGAACCTTTGCATTGTTTGACTGTTATTTTGTGAGAGATGTTGCAGCCGGCTGTACAGCCGTCTGCAAATTTTATTTGTAGCGTAACTCGGGATCCTAAGGGAATGGCTGCGTTAGATGTGTGAGAGCAGTGCGAGTCTGGGACGGATGCCCATCCCGGACACCGATGAGCGGAGTAGCATAACTAGACACTGTAGCCACTTTACGATCAAATCATAAGGGGTACCCGCCAAGGATGGGTGGCAAGGACTGTCGATCCGGGGTAACCTACCTTATAGATATTAACACCAACGGTTGGAGTGAAAACTACAATTGTGGTGAAACCAACCATTGAGGTGAAAACAACAATTGGGGTGAAACCAACCATTGACGTGATAACAACAGTTGGGGTGAAACCAACCACTGAGGTGAAAACAACAATTGGGGTGAAACCAACCATTGATGTGAAAACAACAATTGGTTTGAAACCAACCATTGAGGTGAAAACAACAATTGGGGTGAAACCAACCATTGATGTGAAAACAACAATTGGGGTGAAACCAACCATTGAGGTGAAAACAACAATTGGGGTGAAACCAACCATTTAGGTGAAAACAACAATTGGGGTGAAACCAACCATTGGGGTGAAACCAACCATTGGGGTGAAACCAACCATTGAGGTGAAAACAACCATTGGGGTGAAACCAACCATTGAGGTGAAAACAACAGTTGGGGTGAAACCAACCATTGACGTGATAACAACAGTTGGGGTGAAACCAACCACTGAGGTGAAAACAACAATTGGGGTGAAACCAACCATTGATGTGAAAACAACAATTGGTTTGAAACCAACCATTGAGGTGAATACAACAATTGGGGTGAAACCAACCATTGATGTGAAAACAACAATTGGGGTGAAACCAACCATTGAGGTGAAAACAACAATTGGGGTGAAACCAACCATTTAGGTGAAAACAACAATTGGGGTGAAACCAACCATTGGGGTGAAACCAACCATTGAGGTGAAAACAACAATTGGGGTGAAACCAACCATTGAGGTGAAAACAACAGTTGGGGTGAAACCAACCATTGAGGTGAAAACAACAATTGGGGTGAAACCAACCATTGAGGTGAAAACAACAGTTGGGGTGAAACCAACCATTGAGGTGAAAACAACAATTGTGGTGAAACCAACGATTGAGATGAAAACAACAATTGGGGTGAAACCAACCATTGAGGTGAAAACAACAGTTGGGGTGAAACCAACCATTGAGGTGAAAACAACAGTTGGGGTGAAACCAACCATTGAGGTGAAAACAACAGTTGGGGTGAAACCAACCATTGAGGTGAAAACAACAATTGTGGTGAAACCAACCATTGAGGTGACAACAACAATTGGGGTGAAACCAACCATTGAGGTGAAAACAACAATTGGGGTGAAACCAACCATTGAGATGAAAACAACAATTGGGGTGAAACCAACCATTCAGGTGAAAACAACAGTTGGGGTGAAACCAACCATTGAGGTGAAAACAACAATTGGGGTGAAACCAACCATTCAGGTGAAAACAACAGTTGGGGTGAAACCAACCATTGAGGTGAAAACAACAATTGGGGTGAAACCAACCATTGAGGTGAAAACAACAATTGGGGTGAAACCAACCATTGAGGTGAAAACAACAATTGTGGTGAAACCAACCATTGAGGTGAAAACAACAATCGTGGTGAAACCAACCATTGAAGTGAAAACAACAATTGGGGTGAAACCAACCAATGGGGTGAAAACAACAATTGGGGTGAAACCAACCATTGAGGTGAAAACAACAATTGGGGTGAAACCAACCATTGAGGTGAAAACAACAATTGGGGTGAAACCTACCATTGAGGTGAAAACAATAATTATGGTGAAACCAACCATTGGGGTGAAAACAACAATTGGGGTGAAACCAACCATTGAGGTGAAAACAACAATTGGGGTGAAACCAACCATTGAGGTGAAAACAACAGTTGGGGTGAAACCAACCATTGAGGTGAAAGCAACAATTGGGGTGAAACAAACCATTGATGTGAAAACAACAGTTGGGGTGAAACCAACCATTGATGTGAAAACAACAGTTGGGGTGAAACCAACCATTGGGGTGAAAACAACAATTGGGGTGAAACCAACCACTGAGGTGAAAACAACAAATGGGGTGAAACCAACCATTGATGTGAAAACAAAAATTGGGGTGAAACCAACCATTGAGGTGAAAACAACAGTTGGGGTGAAACCAACCATTGAGGTGAAAACAACAATTGTGGTGAAACCAACCATTGAGGTGAAAACAACAATTGGGGTGAAACCAACCATTGAGGTGAAAACAACAATTGGGGTGAAACCAACCATTCGGGTGAAAACAACAATTGGGTAAAGCCAACCATTGAGGTGAAAACAACAATTGTGGTGAAACCAACCATTGAGGTCAAAACAACAATTGGGGTGAAAACAACAATTGGGGTGAAACCAACCATTGAGGTGAAAACAACAATTGGGGTGAAACCAACCATTGAGGTGAAAACAACAGTTGGGGTGAAACCAACCATTGAGGTGAAAGCAACAATTGGGGTGAAACAAACCATTGATGTGAAAACAACAGTTGGGGTGAAACCAACCATTGATGTGAAAACAACAGTTGGGGTGAAACCAACCATTGGGGTGAAAACAACAATTGGGGTGAAACCAACCACTGAGGTGAAAACAACAAATGGGGTGAAACCAACCATTGATGTGAAAACAACAATTGGGGTGAAACCAACCATTGAGGTGAAAACAACAGTTGGGGTGAAACCAACCATTGAGGTGAAAACAACAATTGTGGTGAAACCAACCATTGAGGTGAAAACAACAATTGGGGTGAAACCAACCATTGGGGTGAAAACAACAATTGGGGTGAAACCAACCATTGAGGTGAAAACAACAATTGGGGTGAAACCAACCATTGAGGTGAAAACAACAGTTGGGGTGAAACCAACCATTGAGGTGAAAACAACAATTGTGGTGAAACAAACCATTGATGTGAAAACAACAATTGGGGTGAAACCAACCATTGAGGTGAAAACAACAATTGGGGTGAAACCAACCATTGGGGTGAAAACAACAATTGGGGTAAAACCAACCATTGAGGTGAAAACAACAATTGTGGTGAAACCAACCATTGAGGTGAAAACAACAATTGGGGTGAAACCAACCATTGAGGTGAAAACAACAATTGGGGTGAAACCAACCATTGGGGTGAAAACCACAATTGGGGTGAAACCAACCATTGAGGTGAAAACAACAGTTGGGGTGAAAATAACCATTGAGGTGAAAACAACAATTGGGGTGAAACCAACCATTGAGGTGAAAACAACAATTGTGGTGAAACCAACCATTGAGGTGAAAACAACAATTGGGGTGAAACCAACCATTGAGGTGAAAACAACAATTGGGGTGAAACCAACCATTGAGGTGAAAACAACAATTGGGGTGAAACCAACCATTGATGTGAAAACAACAATTGGGGTGAAACCAACCATTGAGGTGAAAACAACAATTGGGGTGAAACCAACCATTGAGGTGAAAACAACAATTGGGGTGAAACCAACCATAGAGGTGAAAACAACAATTGGGGTGAAACCAACCATTGGGGTGAAAACAACAATTGGGGTAAAACCAACCATTGAGGTGAAAACAACAATTGTGGTGAAACCAAGCATTGAGGTGAAAACAACAATTGGGGTGAAACCAACCATTGAGGTGAAAACAACAATTGGGGTGAAACCAACCATTGGGGTGAAAACCACAATTGGGGTGAAACCAACCATTGAGGTGAAAACAACAGTTGGGGTGAAACCAACCATTGAGGTGAAAACAACAATTGGGGTGAAACCAACCATTGAGGTGAAAACAACAATTGTGGTGAAACCAACCATTGAGGTGAAAACAACAATTGGGGTGAAACCAACCATTGAGGTGAAAACAACAATTGGGGTGAAACCAACCATTGAGGTGAAAACAACAATTGGGGTGAAACCAACCATTGAGGTGAAAACAACAATTGGGGTGAAACCAACCATTGGGGTGAAAACAACAATTCGGGTGAAACCAACCATTGAGGTGAAAACAACAATTAGGGTGAAACCAACCATTGGGGTGAAAACAACAATTGGAGTGAAACCAACCATTGAGGTGAAAACAACAATTGTGGTGAAACCAACCATTGGGGAGAAAACAACAAAACCAACCATTGACGTGATAACAACAGTTGGGGTGAAACCAACCACTGAGGTGAAAACAACAATTGGGGTGAAACCAACCATTGATGTGAAAACAACAATTGGGGTGAAACCAACCATTGATGTGAAAACAACAATTGGGGTGAAACCAACCATTGAGGTGAAAACAACAATTGGGGTGAAACCAACCATTGAGGTGAAAACAACAATTGGGGTGAAACCAACCATTGAGGTGAAAACAACAATTGGGGTGAAACCAACCATTGGGGTGAAAACAACAATTGGGGTAAAACCAACCATTGAGGTGAAAACAACAATTGTGGTGAAACCAACCATTGAGGTGAAAACAACAATTGGGGTGAAACCAACCATTGAGGTGAAAACAACAATTGGGGTGAAACCAACCATTGGGGTGAAAACCACAATTGGGGTGAAACCAACCATTGAGGTGAAAACAACAGTTGGGGTGAAACCAACCATTGAGGTGAAAACAACAATTGGAGTGAAACCAACCATTGAGGTGAAAACAACAATAGTGGTGAAACCAACCATTGAGGTGAAAACAACAATTGGGGTGTAACCAACCATTGAGGTGAAAACAACTGAAAACAACAATTGGGGTGAAACCAACCATTGGGGTGAAAACCACAATTGGGGTGAAACCAACCATTGAGGTGAAAACAACAGTTGGGGTGAAACCAACCATTGAGGTGAAAACAACAATTGAGGTGAAACCAACCATTGAGGTGAAAACAACAATTGTGGTGAAACCAACCATTGAGGTGAAAACAACAATTGGGGTGAAACCAACCATTGAGGTGAAAACAACAATTGGGGTGAAACCAACCATTGAGGTGAAAACAACAATTGTGGTGAAACCAACCATTGAGGTGAAAACAACAATTGGGGTGAAACCAACCATTGAGGTGAAAACAACAATTGGGGTGAAACCAACCATTGAGGTGAAAACAACAATTGGGGTGAAACCAACCATTGAGGTGAAAACAACAATTGGGGTGAAACCAACCATTGAGGTGAAAACAACAATTGGGGTGAAACCAACCATTGAGGTGAAAACAACAATTGGGGTTAAACCAACCATTGGGGTGAAAACAACAATTGGAGTGAAACCAACCATTGAGGTGAAAACAACAATTGTGGTGAAACCAACCATTGGGGAGAAAACAACAAAACCAACCATTGACGTGATAACAACAGTTGGGGTGAAACCAACCACTGAGGTGAAAACAACAATTGGGGTGAAACCAACCATTGATGTGAAAACAACAATTGGGGTGAAACCAACCATTGAGGTGAAAACAACAATTGGGGTGAAACCAACCATTGAGGTGAAAACAACAATTGGGGTGAAACCAACCATTGAGGTGAAAACAACAATTGGGGTGAAACCAACCATTGAGGTGAAAACAACAATTGGGGTGAAACCAACCATTGAGGTGAAAACAACAATTGGGGTGAAACCAACCATTGAGGTGAAAACAACAATTGTGGTGAAACCAACCATTGAGGTGAAAACAACAATTGGGGTGAAACCAACCATTGAGGTGAAAACAACAATTGGGGTGAAACCAACCATTGGGGTGAAAACCACAATTGGGGTGAAACCAACCATTGAGGTGAAAACAACAGTTGGGGTGAAACCAACCATTGAGGTGAAAACAACAATTGGAGTGAAACCAACCATTGAGGTGAAAACAACAATAGGGTGAAACCAACCATTGAGGTGAAAACAACAATTGGGGTGTAACCAACCATTGAGGTGAAAACAACTGAAAACAACAATTGGGGTGAAACCAACCATTGGGGTGAAAACCACAATTGGGGTGAAACCAACCATTGAGGTGAAAACAACAGTTGGGGTGAAACCAACCATTGAGGTGAAAACAACAATTGAGGTGAAACCAACCATTGAGGTGAAAACAACAATTGTGGTGAAACCAACCATTGAGGTGAAAACAACAATTGGGGTGAAACCAACCATTGAGGTGAAAACAACAATTGGGGTGAAACCAACCATTGAGGTGAAAACAACAATTGGGGTGAAACCAACCATTGAGGTGAAAACAACAATTGGGGTGAAACCAACCATTGGGGTGAAAACAACAATTCGGGTGAAACCAACCATTGAGGTGAAAACAACAATTGGGGTGAAACCAACCATTGAGGTGAAAACAACAATTGGGGTGAAACCAACCATTGAGGTGAAAACAACAATTGGGGTGAAACCAACCATTTGAAACCAACCATTGTGGTGAAACCAACCATTGGGGAGAAAACAACAAAACCAACCATTGACGTGATAACAACAGTTGGGGTGAAACCAACCACTGAGGTGAAAACAACAATTGGGGTGAAACCAACCATTGATGTGAAAACAACAATTGGGGTGAAACCAACCATTGAGGTGAAAACAACAATTGGGGTGAAACCAACCATTGAGGTGAAAACAACAATTGGGGTGAAACCAACCATTGAGGTGAAAACAACAATTGGGGTGAAACTAATGATTGGGGTGAAAACAACAATTGGGGTAAAAACAACCATTGAGGTGAAAACAACAATTGTGGTGAAACCAACCATTGAGGTGAAAACAACAATTGGGGTGAAACCAACCATTGAGGTGAAAACAACAATTGGGGTGAAACCAACCATTGGGGTGAAAACCGCAATTGGGGTGAAACCAACCATTGAGGTGAAAACAACAGTTGGGGTGAAACCAACCATTGAGGTGAAAACAACAATTGGGGTGAAACCAACCATTGATGTGAAAACAACAATTGGGGTGAAACCAACCATTGAGGTGAAAACAACGATTGGGGTGAAACCAACCATTGAGGTGAAAACAACAGTTGGGGTGAAACCAACCACTGAGGTGAAAACAACAATTGGGGTGAAACCAACCATTAATGTGAAAACAACAATTGGGGTGAAACCAACCATTGAGGTGAAAACAACAATTGGGGTGAAACCAACCATTAATGTGAAAACAACAATTGGGGTGAAACCAACCATTGAGGTGAAAACAACAATTGGGGTGAAACCAACCATTGAGGTGAAAACAACGATTGGGGTGAAACCAACCATTGAGGTGAAAACAACAGTTGGGGTGAAACCAACCATTGAGGTGAAAACAACGATTGGGGTGAAACCAACCATTGAGGTGAAAACAACAATTGGGGTGAAACCAACCATTGAGGTGAAAACAACAATTGGGGTGAAACCAACAATTGATTTGAAAACAACAATTGGTGTTAAACCAACCACTGGGGTAAAACTATCTACTTCGGAGAAACGTCGGGGTGAAACCAAGAATCGGCATTATTAGTGAATTAGCCTGGTGCAGGAACGATTTAGGGAATGTGTAAAAATTAAGTGTTGCATTTTACAATAGTCTGAAATATCAGAATAGCAGATAGTAAATACGAAAGGTGTTACAAATTTAAAACCTGTCAAAGGTTTTTTCATGAACGAACTCTATAAATTGCGCTTATAGTGTGACCGTATAATTACATAGCTAACATGTAAAAAGTGCCCAACCAAAATGAAACATTTTGTGTATTTTCTCAAGAGTTGTACAGCCGTACCTAAAGAAGCAACGCTCGTTTGGCAAATTCTTTGACGCAAATATTTCTATGCACCTGGCTGCCAATGTGCAAAATTTACACAAAGAGGTCTAATAAGACTTCAGTAGCAACATGCGAACAAAAGTGACCATCGGCACTTGAGATGCGCGAACCATATATATGTACACTACCGTATTCCTATGATTAAAACAATTTTCACAACTTCTCAGGTGCTAAATGACACGGCCCATGTATAGAACATTATGCAAACAGATAAAAATTCGAAATGTATACTACTGTATCCATGCAAAGCAAACCCGAAAACAAAACTTGCATTATATTTTTATAGTAAAACTGTTGCGGCACTTACAAAAGGTCGTTTGAGTTTTTTTAATAGCGTCAAAAACATTTGTTACATCAGTCAAATACATTTTCATAAACTGACAAACAATAACAATCCCGTGAACTAAAAGTCATCATTGCGTTGGTTGACTGGGAATCCCAAATATTTACTCGATACAAGAAGCTTCGTATCCACATATGGTACAGTGGCTAATTGAAACAAAACCTTTAATACAAATAACAACTTTCACAACATTTTACATGCTAAAATGACATTATGTAAACGGGCAAAATCTGAAATATATCAAGTGACACCATTTCTAGTATACTAACGAAACGAAGTAACA
>JASANG010001198.1:0-12009 GCA_030248215.1 Enoplolaimus lenunculus
TACTGTTACACTAATAAAACGTTTAGATTTCAGTGTATTGTTTTACTTGAGCTGTTCATAATTAAGCGATATTGTGCAAAAACCATAAATTACAATGATAGAACCGTTAATTTAAGCCTATTGTGGAGGAGTGGCTGCATCTGCTAGGCAGGTATGCAAGTTGATTATGATGCCTTTTAATTATTTTCGCCAAAGCCTGCGGCGGAGAATAGACAAAGCCTTAGTGAAAAGCTAGTCAAAGGCGTAAACTTTACTCTATTACTGTTTCTCAGGAAAACGTTCCGGCCCTGTTCTATATATGGGTCACTGTTTCAATAGCAATACCCATTTTCCGTTCACCTGGGATATTACACGATGGCAGGTTAACCGAAACCTTTTCCACTAGAAATGTTGCGAAATCGAAATATTTATCACCAACCAAATTACTATTTTGGGAGCCGCATTTTTTGCCCTTGATCTTAAAAATTGAGATTAATTCCCGGAAATAGCGATTTTTGGGTTCCCTGCTCCAGATACAACGTGAACGCCGCATTAGAAACCGATTTTTAGCCAAAAACAGATGTCTTCATGTTTGTCCCCAGCGCAAGCTGACGCACTTGGCAAAATTAAGCTTATAGTAGTTATTGTTTCGTTTTGCATCGCTCGAGCATTTGGCAAACCAAATGTTTCCGCAAATTGCAATCGCATGTCTGTAGTTGTATGCCATTTGTGCCGAGAAACGCACTGAAAAAACATCAACTTTAAACGTGACAAATCGATGCTATCTTATGAACGTTAGGACCAATGATACTTTGAGAGACTTGCAGTAGTATAAATGAGAGACAGAGTGCAACCGCAAGTTTACAAAACAGAGCCAAAGTTCGACAAATTTTGCCGACCCCGGAGGTGAATCAGAATTTGGTGGTTGTTAACCCTTTCTCACATGTATATTTTTAATTTCATCTGAGATACACTTTCAAGGTGAGATTCGATCCCCAGTCTCACGGGTAGGAGGCGTTTACGATGACCACTGAGCTATAGGAGCTTGACGCTCGAGCCCGAAGGGGGTCTCACATCTTGTAGAGATTTTGCACTGCACATATATGTTAGAATTGTTAAACACTGCTCACAGTGTCTGTGTTGCTCATATATCATTTGTATTAGTTGCTCATAGTATACTCTGTGAGTTAAAGAGTTAAAATGGTTTTGGGACGTATGGTTTCTTACAATAATTATAATTTTGTCTAAATTCTGTTACACTAGTTTTAAGAAATCGTGGGCAAATATGAATCGCCAGAACAGTTATAAAAATGGGATAATTTGTCCTAAATAAAAAGAAATTGTTGAGCCCCGGGCGGAAATTTAAGCGGTGCCGAAAGTCGGCTTTTTGCCTGAGGCAGACTTCCGGTTGCATCCCAATGGAAGTATTATGTTAGTTATTCTATTTGGCGCAAGGAAATTTCAAACATAAACATTTGTTGTTTTTGCTTCTACCAGTACGAACACATGGGTTTTTCAACGAGTTTTTAAGTATGTACGTACCTAACGCAAACTTTGTTTGTGGAGGCACCACCAGAACTTGTTGCTGTATTTTGCAGTTCGGTAACAACGCTGGCTATTGTTGATATGCTTAATGGTGGAATCTCGGAAATGTCTTCTTCCGATTTTTCGCCTGCTGCAGAGGATTCAACACTTGAGCTATCGGAATCTTTTTGTTTCGAACTCTCGTTTGTAGTGTCATTTTCGGTGCTTAGACTCAGGTTTGATTCGTTACTCCGGGAACTGCTTTCTTTGGAAGTTCGCTCTATACTGCTAACTTTGTCGCTTTGTTGCGAGCTTAAGTCTTGAGAATTTGAGTTTGTGTTTGCCGAAATTTCCTTTGAACTGCTAATTTCCGTGCTCTTCTGAACGCTGGATTCCTGTGAATTCGAGCTAACGTTAGAGCTGTCTTGTGTGTTCGATTTTTCTTTTGAATCACGATCTGTACTGCTGGCTGTCAAAACTGTTTCACCGGAATCAGATTTGTCAGGCTCCAAGCTCAGCTCGTTGGACTCAAAAATTTCTTCTTCCGACTTCTCGCCTTCTTCAAAGGACTCGACACTTGAGCTATCAGAGTCGTTTTCTTCCGAACTCCGCTTTGTCGTATCATTTTCGTTGCTTCGACTTAAGTTTGATTTGTTACTTCGAGAACTACTTTGTTTCGAACCTCGCTGTCTACGGCGAGCTTTGCCGCGATGTTGCGAGCCTAATTCTTTGGAATTTGAGTTTGTACTTGCCGACATTCCCTTTGAACTGCTAGTCTCCGTGCTCTTCTGAAAGCTTGATTTCTGTGAATTCGAGCTGACATTAGAGATATCTTGTGTGTTCGAATGTTCTTTTGAATCACGATCTATGGTACTGGCTGTCAAAACCGTTTGACTGGAATCAGATCTGTCAGCCTCCAAGCTCAGCTCTTTCAACGATGACACTTCTTCTTCCGATTTTTCGCCTTCAAAAGATTCGTCACTTGAACTATCGGAATAGTTTTCTTTCGAACTCTGGCTTGTACTGTCATTTTCGGAGCTTAGACTTAAGTTTGATTCGTTACTTGATTCCTGTGAACTCGAGCTAACATTGGAGTTACCTCGTGTGTTCGAATTTTCATCTGAACTATCGTGCTCCAGGCTGAACTCATTCGAATCTGAATCCTGACTGATATTCGAATTACGTTCGTTGGAGTTAGATTTATGTTGAGTGCTAGTATATGAAGTGGTAGAATGTTGGTTATTCGATCCGCTGGTTTCTATCTCTATAATAATATTGACCGGAAACTGCGGTAAAGTTCCATCATACCACATCCAAGTTTCATTTTCATTCTTTAAACCGATCCAAATGCCATCAGACGTGTTGTCTAATCTCCTAAAAATAAAATGTAAAGTGTAAAGCTGTATAAATCATTTGAAGTATATGTTCACAGCACATATAGGTTCATTAAACGAAGATAGGTGTTCGAGTAGTTCATTAACAAGTGCCAAATTCATATCGGTTTTTTCAAACCAAACTTTTTATTTTTACACAGTTTTGTAAAATTTGCCTGCAACTATGTACTATTTTATTTTAATTCCTTACTGAAACCGTTCCTAAATTATGCTTTACAGTAAAGGACTAAGATTGCAATTTCGTTCGGTCCTTGCACGTGTTCCAAACCGTATGTAGTGGTTGCATGCCACTTATGATAAAAATGAAGAAACCATCTTAGTTAGGAAAACTTTTTAAACTACTTGTAAGGTAAAAATTAATTGTAAATTTACCATATGTTAGCAATAAATTCGTTCAACTGATTATCGTTGCTGAAGATTGGTAATCGAGCGATTTCATCTTGATGTGCGCATAATTCTTGCGCATTGTCCCAACTTACAGCTACGCCGAGGCTCTTATAGCAGTACGGCGGAATATGTGTCCAGTCGTTGCCAGCACACGGATCTAAAGGATTAGTATTTCAACGCGGCAAATGTTTTAAATGAATATAGCTCGATTGTGTTGTCTCATACCTACAGTATGATCAGATACTCCATTTTGCACAATTCTTTCTAATACTACACAATGTATTTCTATTTGGCGCTCTGTGCAAGTCTTGGATTTTACAACAGTTAAATTGTAAAATTCTGCTGTAGTACACCTAAGCAAATTAATCGTGCATTTTTTAACGCAGCACATATATGGTTAACGTGCTTGCTGGTTTGTGAAAAATTGACTTACCACTGTGATCGCATGTGAATTCTGGTTCGGGCGGTATGCTACTGTGCTCAGTGTGATTGTCTTCAAAACTTCTTGATGTTTTAACAGTTTTTTCAAGTTCTGTGGAAATAAACACGTCGGTCACAGCGGTACTTGTATCAATTACTGCGGTAGCAAATGGTTCACTGCCAGTGCTGCTTGTTTGAGAGTCAGTGGCAGTAAGTCTGGTGCTGGGGGTGGTGCTTGATGGAGGTTCTGTAGTAAATTTTGCGCTGGTGCTCGTGTGTGTTTCAGCCTGTGTTTCGGTCAATTGTTCGTTGTAGGTTGTGCTTGTTTGAGGTTTCATGGTCACGCTTACGCTGGTCGTGACGCTTGTTTCACGTTCTGTGGTAAAACGTTTGGTGGCTGCTGTTGTGATACTTGGTAGAGGTTCTGTTGTGTATAATTTTATATCACTAATGGTGTTTGTTGTAAGTTCTGTTGTGGTAAATTTTTCGCTAGCAGTAACGCTTGCTAGAGGTTCCGTAGTAAATCTTTCGGTAGCAGTGCTTCTTGTTTGAGGGTGTGTAATGGCATCACTCCTGTCGCTTGTTGTAAATAAACATCTAGAAGGTATACGATGACGAATTCCATAGTAACCTGCAGGCATTTGACAAAGAACCTGGTACTTAATATCACTCCATTTAGCAGGACGGTCGGGTTTATGACGCCGACGATTAACACGGTCGCATCCATCGTCATACCAGGAAGTCTGCTTGCGTTTCTTTTGAGCCCTAAATGTGGACGAAGCAGGTCAGGGAATAGACTGTTACAGTCTCTGTAGATTAGGTTCTTATTTAATTTCATTACTTGAAATGATATCAGCAAAAACTGAACAAGTACACCAGGACCAAAAAGTATGTTATAAGAATCTAATCCATAAATATGTTTAGTGTAATTGTTTACTATAACAGAAATAATTCGCTTGTGTTCTAGGATTCGTTATGTTCAACTCGTATTGCACTCAGCTTGTACGGTTAGGTTCATATTAATTATATTGCAAGTTCTCAGAGGGCAACCGAAATTATGGTTGCGGCATTAGTTCACCTTCTGTACCGGAACTAAAAATTCCGGTAGTTTTAAATTTTGGTCGTTTTTAAATTTACTAATCTTTAAAAAGCGTTTTTAAAGCCAGTTGTTCAATTAGTAATAATAAAATGAAATAGATTTAATTAGTATAGTATATAAACCTTGACAATCACTGAAAATAATCTATCAAAAGTATTGAAATGAATTTTTTGATGGTATGTATTTTTCACTTTGCGATTCCGGTTTCGGTATTTTTTCAAATTCCGCTTCCGATAGGTTGTCTTTCCAGTTGCACCCTGCAAGTTATATAAAGGGCGTATATAATTTGGTTGCTGTAACTATCATAAAATATTTTTCCACTATATTAGATTCTAGTTACCTGACACACACCAGGTTTTCGAGTTTTGGATTCGTTGGACGTAAACTTGGACTTCTATTTGGATTGCCACGTGCCCAGATACCTGTATAGTTGAGAGTTGTGTTGTCATCCCAAGTCCATGCTGCTTCAGGGGCGGTCTGGGTAAGTCCGAGCCAAAATCCTTTTCGCATTTTAAAATCAAGAAGATTTCTGAAACTCGTTAGTAGTAAATACATACTATCCTAAATGTTCAATGTGCTATAGAACTAAATTATGGTAATAGAACAACAAGGCTTGTTAGTAGCTGAAAAAATGTTTAGCTACCAGTCAAAAGCCTTCAAAGTAAATGTTATAGTAACAACAAGTAGAAGAATATATAACGTTGAGTTGTGTTTAATCTTCATCGTAATTATGTCCACAGCTATTATTTCAACGAACAAGAACTCTAAAAATTGAGTAAACAAAGAGTATATGATACAAGAGTACGTATGCAATTCCTCGGTTTCCGCAAGCCACATAATATGCCACCCGGCGTCGCATTTTTGGTCGACACTCCTCTAATTTAGAGGGAGGTCGCTGTCACATGCAATAATTATAAATTAAACTATAAGCGGGACATTTTTGACCCCGGATACATAAAGTGCCATGATTCGCACATGTTGTACCCCTCTCTAAATAAGAGGGGTGTAGGCCAAAAACGGAAAGTGCGCTGGGTATATTTTTTTACACAGACTGTGCACAGTTGCACAGTCTTGTAAAAACTGTCATACTCGATTAAACTAACTCTATATCCGCGGATACAAAACTGGTCCAATCATCAGCTGAATTGAAGAATGGTAAATGAGCCAGAGGGTTCATTAACTCGCAGAAACGAGACGCGTTTGGTTTCGTTTCGACTACCAGACTGTTATAGTAGCAGAAGGGGGCAAGATGTAGCCATGATCGATCAACGGGACATGGAGCTGAAAACAAATAAACGACAGTAGGAATTAAAGATTCGTGAGTAATTAATTAAAATTGTCAAATACAGTACGAAATTAATAGTATCGCTTTTACTTAAATTTGAGGACTCAATACTGTACTAGAACGCTAAAAGTAATGTTATTGTACCTTAACCGACGTCCGGTATCCGGTATACCCCTACCGGATGTCGGATATTTGCGGTTGTGCTCCCCAGAATGCCATAAAGCTGGCTTTGACAGGGGGTCATACTTAACGTCGTGTTCTATTTATGTTTTAAAGCAAATAAACAGGTCTTAAGTTTTCACCACTGAAATAAAAAAAATCCAAACCAACAATTTAATTTAATTCAGTAAAAATATACATTTTCGCAACCCAATTACGTTCCCAGTGCTCATATTCAGATGCTATATCCGATTAATATCTGTCTCTGGTAAAAAATTCTGTATGTGGTTCCGGTATCAGATAAATTAATATCCGGTCGCACCCTAGCGTCGAACCGGCCTCAATGGAAATGTTTTGTTGAACCTACCTCAACGCGTGTCACAGAGCAATTTGTGATACATACGCGTTGAAGAGGGGTCAACGCAGAATTTTAGATATGTAGTTGTGGTTTTAGAACACGTAAAATTTAATCTAGAACAAGTAACGCTAGTCTGTGTAGCAGTAAATATTTGAGATTTGGTAGAAAGTGTGCAATGTAGAGGCCTTGTCCTAGAGTCGTTACTAGAGCGGTACCCCTTTCAAATGGCTTTTTATTTAGTAAACTGTTTGTTATTGTTTAATACCATGGGAATAGATAACGTTTTTAATTGTATGTATGTGCGCTTCATCCACTAATCAAAACGCCAAATTTAAAAAACCAAATATCAATTTAAGTCTTATATAGGCCATGCATTTCAGGACAGAACCGCAGCGGAGTTTGGGCGATGTAAAAAACCGATGACTGACCAATTGTGGAACTACGTCCAATTGACGCATTCAAAAGCTCTTTGTATTCGCATTGAAAGAGGTAAAAAAAAATTTTAAAATTTCAGAAAAATACCTAGCATAGATTTACTTTACGAAACAATTTACGAAACATAGGCACCAAGTTTTTAAAAACGTGATGCTGGCTTTTTATTAAGTAATTACAAAATCAGAAGATTTATATTGTATCTGTCGTACCGGCATCGGCAGGTATCCGGTTTCCCCTGTTGTCCTGACTATATGCAAATGTTTCTTTATTCCTGAAGATTAGGCAACAGATTTAGTTGGGCAGATTAAAACGTTTTCGTTTCTATTACGTTTCATGGCATAATAGCTTTTGCAAAAGCTATAACAGTTATCGCTCTATTACATATATGGGCAGTCATCGTTTGTCAGAATTCTAAACCAACACAATCAGAAACACCAACTGATGCTCATCCATTAAATCTTTCAATTTTTTAGCAAATTCTTTATTGGTAGAGCCTAAAAGCATTAGTTTCAGAAACTGAAAATTTTTCAAATAAACACTACTGACTAGTAATATCAGAGGCCAATGTCATTATATCGTCATATCGGCACCTATCGATGCGGGCAATAAATATTGCAAAAAATCTTAAACAAATTATTATATCTTCAGCAACAAAAGGATGAAAATTTTTGGTCGCTGCTGCTTATTCTGCAAGTGTTGCTTACGAAATTTCAGTAATGTACGAAAAGGCGAATGGGAGTGAGTGTTGTATTTGTCACAAACGCAAATCTGGCAATTAATTGCTGGCATCTGCGAGCGGACCATCTGAACAATGGGTACTTGAAAAGACATGCGCCACCGCGAGGGATTTTTCAATTGAACCACACGAAAAGTACTTTCAATTCTGATTTGATTTCATACAGAGAACAATCAGCCGCTGGACGCGTTGACTACATCTATTCCGGTGAAAGAAAAATGTTCCCCCATCAAGACGTCTGAGATCCGCGAGTGTAGCGATTTTTACCACCGTAGCGGATATACACAATGTCAGTTCCAGACCTCATTTTTGAATGCAAATGCATCGGTGTTTCTGGTTGTTGTACTTTCTAAGTATGGTGATACCGAAGTCGTCATTTCTCGCTACGTTCAATCGTACGGCAATTGGGACAATCGTATCCACATTCAACTCAACATGTTCACTACGACTCAACCAAAGTGTTTATGATTACGGTACCTCCACTGTTGCATGAACAATCACAACAGAGCATGCGTATTTGGACATTTTGAATTATTGCATCTCGCAACCTGATTGATCAACCAATCACAGCTGTGAGTTTTATATGGTTGACGACGCCGTGTTAGCGAATTTGCTGTCCACAGTCGGAGTTTTGAACCATTGTCGAATCAAAAATTGTTTCAAGTTGTGGTTGCAAATTTGAATGGTGTTGCTGGCTGGCTACTTGTCAACGCAATTGCAGTGTTGAACGCGAGTATCTATATTGCAACTGATAGGGAATAATGTCTGCACCCGAGTACACAACTGGTCCCGAGCAAAGTCTCGAAGCTTACATCCTGTCCCGCATGGTTATTTTTGAACCACCAGGCTTTCAACTGGAAATCAATTACCAAAACCAGCAAAAATATTGCACGTACATAGTTTGCTGTTGTGAATCATGTATATCAACTAGATGTGGAAAGGAAAAAGGTGGCGCTATACTTGTCGTCGCGAAGGCGGAAGGTAAATCTCAAATCTCAGCAATGATTTTTATTTTTCGCTTTCTATACCTATTTTATGATATTGACTCAGTCCGACCAACCGTTTTTTGCATTCAAACTTGTCAAAAAACTAACATTTGGACCTAGCAAAGTTTTAAAGTTCAATTTGTGTTCCAACGCCGTGCAATTTTTTGACTCCGCCTCCTGCTACCGAGAGGGGCGCTAAAGACGGTTCTGGGTATAGTTGAAACATTAAGATGTTGCAATCTGATTGTTAATAAATTTGTAAACGTTGTTGCATTTACTTTGTTAGGCAATGCAATATTATAACATGTCCTCAGAAATATAGTAATCAGACATTTTTTGCTATACTTTATTTGCCATAGTAAAGGGTGCATTTTCTGGACGACGATTGTCAATTTATGAAATTTTAGAAATTTTACGATTCTCCCAACTTTTTCTACACTTTTTATGTCAGTTTATACTAGAGTTCATTTATATCTGTATACGTATTTGTTATTTCACTCGTTGAAATAAATTTACAGCAATACCAAAGATAATATTCTGAAAAGTGTACCGCCCAGAGTTGGTTATAGAGTCTTAGTCTAGGTGTAGCTATAATCACTTAGCAGCAATTTTTTTGATTGTCTCACCTTTTTAATAGATTGTACTAAATTGCTCAATCTTAATTCATACTTACACGGTGTTATCGAGCGGTATCTTCTGCAATCAGCAGTTTCCACAGCTTCTGAAAACAACACAATAAACTTTTTTATTACTGATATTTACTGTTCCTCCCAGATGGTATTTATATATTGAGATAAACTTCTATTCTAACTGAGCTAAATTACTTCACCACTGAAACCAGTGGTTAAATTTGTGAACTTTTTGTAATCTCATTATGTTTTAAGACCCCTGACTTTTATTTCACTACCCAAATTTATATCTTGGATAGCGTAACATGAAATCTAAATTGCAGTGCAGGGGCGTATAATTTCTTTTATCTCTAAGGCATCAAACTTTGCATAAAACTTGGCGGTGGCTTGCAGCCCCATCAAAAATGCGTAAGCTGTCTTCTGTTTGCATGTGCAACTATGACAAATACTCATTTGGATTTCGATTGTTGGATTCAAGGTTTAGATTTAAAGTAAGCACGATGATGGACAAATTATCGTTCTCTCAAGCTGATTCAGTTTTATATTTTGCCAAAAGTATTGTCTTTATTAATCACTTTGAAGTGTTGTTTGTTTTGGAAAATTTCACATCGATACAGAAAATGATCAACAGTGGATTAACCGTTGCAAATTTGTATAAGTTAAAGTTCACATAACAATGTTTGTTTTAACCTATTTCGGTATCTGTAAACATTGATCGCTGCTGAATATCTGGGGCAAGTTTGACTGTTTTTTGCCGAACATGGTTGCAAAAGTTGACGACACATACATTTAACTTAGTCGAGTTCGGCGTATATTTATCCCATGAATTTTTCAACATCGTAACTTGAAAGTTGACAGTGGTCAAATTTATATTATAATACCATCTATGTCAAAGTGAAATTTTGTACTGTGCAAGTTGCACAGTGGCTTCCATATGATTTTAGTTGTTATTAACACAAATCACTTTGATTATAAACATTTTTACAGAAAGAAATACCTTTTATCTCAGTTGTTGTCTGTATTGTCATAGGTATGACTGATTCGGTACTGTGTACCGGTGTGGGCAATTGGGTGCCGCTCTGAATCGCTCCAATCGTTGTAGATACATCAGCTTTGGTTTGACTCGACTGGAATGGAACAGTGAATAATGTTGATCTGGGCGTTGTTGTTTTTGCTTTTGATGCTGTTGTTGTTCTTGCATTTGATGCTGTTGTTGCTGCTGGTTTTGTTTTTTCTTCCAGTGCTTGTGCTACTATAGTTGTAGTTATTGAATCACTATCATGTATAGATTCTGTGTTCAATATGAAATCTGTAGCTGGCTGAGTAGCGTCGCTTGTAATTCTATTTTCTGCTCTGGTATGCTTAGTGTTTTCGATGAATTCACTAAATTTTGTGTTAAAATAGTCGCTACTTCGCTCATTGATTGAAGAAAACTGTTGCTGTGTTAAACTCTCCTGTGTAAATTGATAGCCATCATTTGTTTTTTTTGAAAATTCGGACGTAAACCTGGAAGTATCCTTATGCTCAGCAGAATCATCAGATTTTGTTGGAATTACTTCATCTTCAATTTGCAACACGTCAGTTGTTGCACTTTTCTCAAATTCGGTTGTGAAAAGTGTAGTCTCGACGGGCTCAGTGAAATTATCCGATTTTGCAACATATGCCTCATTTTGTGTTTTCAAAATTTCAGTTCCGTCGCGCTCTGTAAATTCGTAACTTTCCGTTGGATCCATTGTGAAACCGACAAGTGTGAAGAGGGCAGTCTTAACCTGTTCCGTAGGATCATCAGGTGATATTGTGATTGCTTCGTTGTCAGTTTTAAATACATCAGGTGCGTTGGATTGGGTTGATTCATAGCCACCAGTTGCACTTTTCTCAAATCTGACTGATAAAAGATTTGTCTCGACGTCGACAGTTGAACTATCGGATCTTGCCGCATTCGTCTTAGTTTCTGTTTCCAGCATGCCAGTTGCGTCTGTTTTTAAGGCATCAGTTGCGTCGTGCTCGAAGAAGTCATACTCGTCTGTTGAACTTTTGTCAAATTCGGATGTGAAAAAGATAGTCTTGTCGCGATCAAAGAAAAAGTCAGATTGTGGTGCATGCATCTCAGTTTCCGTTTCCAAAACGTCCGCTATGCCTTGTTGTTCCGATGCGTAGCCAAAACTCGAAAATGACTGAAGTTCAAGGGCAAAAACAGTCGTTTCATCGTCCGCAACGGCATGTTGTGATTTCGTTGTATGTTCCACATTTTCCATCTTGGGATCGTCAGTTGCGCCATGTTTAGTATATTCAAGGCCATGAGTTATACTTTTCTCCACCTGGGGTGTGAACATGTTAGTCTCGTGTTCCTCGGGATAACTGGTTTCAATTTCCGATGAGTTGGCTGTGTCGCGCTCAGAAGAATATTGGTCATCTGCTGCACTGTTTTCCGTTTCGCGCGAAATGAAAGTGTCGACGTGCTCCATGGAATCATGTTTTGTATGTTCAAAACCATGAGTTATACTTTTCTCCACCAGGGTGAACATGTTAGTCTGTGTTCCTCGGGATAACTGGTGTCAATTTCCGATGAGTTGGCTGTGTCGCGCTCAGAAGAATCTAGGTCATCTGCTGCACTGTTT
>JASANG010003598.1:0-12015 GCA_030248215.1 Enoplolaimus lenunculus
TTGGGATTTATAATAAACATTTACCGGCCGCGTTTTACTAAATCAGAGCGATAAGCATACATCGAGATAAAGAACATAACAGGCGATACAGGATACCGGCTTAAGGCAAAATCACGAACTTCTCACATGCCACATCAGTTATTTGACAATAACTCGTTAACCAGTTGTCTGATCGATGACAATTTAACCCCATACCACGCAGCTTAGCAGGTTTCGTAGAATGGTCAGGGAAGGTCGTGAGAAGCATAATGCAAAAATTGTCAAAGTGCTATCATTTCTGGGCAAAGGGCGACTCAGCAGCGTTTTTCACTCTCGTATACAGCAATTTTTACTCTATAGGGTACGGTAATGAGTTCCACAGTCGCTGTTAATTGTTGTATATGGATTAGTTGCGTGTGATATAAATAACGTTATTTTACATTATATTTAATTGCAGTTATATTTAACGAAAGTTTAATCTTTGTCCCTTTTCATTTTTTCATCCAACTCGCAACAAATAGAAAAATCTTCTTTTCCGATATTTTTTGCGGGCAATAACTTTGATTTAATTAATACCATACTTTTTCTCGAATAACATCCGTACACTGCCTAGCTACAGAAAAAGCCACACACTGTCCCGAAATCTTACATGAATTTAAATGAAGCATATGAAACGTACTGAAGTTCATATTTGTTACAAAAAAACTACATTTATTTACATGAAGTATCGGCAGTAAACCATGCAGCATGCAAAGAACGACGCGGAGAAAACGGAAACATTGACGAACTTGACTATTTCACAATGACTGGTGTACGCGTTACAGTAAATTCGCACTGTATTAACACACATAATTCAGAGATAGAGTGTAAAAAATTTAAGACCCTCAATTTTTCCCACATACCTATTGTTCTTGTTATCGCTAGTCACTCGGCTCTCACCACTTTTATGTTTTCTACAAGAAATAACCGCATAACACAGAACTATGTATTCACACTATAAAATAGCAACTGGTTATGATCAAACAAAATGATCTGACCAATTAATCCGTGCATCATCGCACGCAAATTGACAAACGGCGGTGGACCGTGCTACATACTTGAACGCTAAATACAATTTTTGGACTTGCAGCGTGGATCTTTGGCGCCTCGCTAAGTATAGCACAACACTAAACATTGTTATAATGGCTTCTATGTCTATCGTATCACTGCATGTTTTAGAGGGCAATTACTGTCCAAAATCGGAGCATAAACTTTCACAATGACCAAAATTGGATGTTCAATGTGTGTAATGGCATTTTGGTAAGCAAGACAAATTAGCGTCGCCGCATTGCAAAACCCACAATTAGCAATGGCCCGATTGTCCGAGTGCTAGCTTCTGTGAGGTGTTTTGTTAGAAGCTGTTTGCAATCGATTACTGGTCTAGGTTCGAGCAGGTGTTGCGAAATCACATAAGTTATTTTGTGATTTAACGCGTTTTCAACTGCGCCCATTGCTTGTGAGCGCAGTAATTCGGGTAGCATATCGGCAGGAAAATTTGTGCGTAATGTATGTGATTCCCGCGAGTGACGTGGAAATTGTTTAGTAAAAACCGCACTTTGTAAAAGTTGATCATTTTTAGGTCCGAAAATATGACAAAGAATTATCTGTTTTTCGAGATGTTATGCACGAGCCACTTTCGTCGTTCA
This sequence comes from Enoplolaimus lenunculus, assembly GCA_030248215.1. Lineage (NCBI taxonomy): Eukaryota > Metazoa > Nematoda > Enoplea > Enoplida > Thoracostomopsidae > Enoplolaimus > Enoplolaimus lenunculus. The sequence continues at coordinate 1,665 of JASANG010003598.1, forward strand.
AACCTACGTGAGCTTATTTCGATATCTATCTGCCACATACTGAGCTTGCATTAACTGTACAAGACTGAAATCGGTGATTAGTATCGAAATTTTGCATAGTTTAACAAAATTTATCTGTTTGGCGCGTATCGTTTTAACTTTTGGCACAATTTTGAGAACGGAATTACCGAGATTTCGTAAACAAGAAGCGTAAAACCAAACGATTTAATAACACATTACAGATGTTTGCTAAAATGAACTAATTAATTATCGTTTGAACAACCTAAATTCACCTCATTGCCGGTTAACCTACCACTCCAGCACATTTGTTGACCTCCGGCCCCGGCTTCGGTATTTTTTACCTCCGGTTCCACCCTGGGAAAATATATCTCTAGTGTCACCGATAGTTATGTCTATGTATCTTTTAAAGCAGTAAAATCAATGGTATAAAATACTTCAGCAAAAAATTCAAAATGTACCACTAACTTGGTTACAGATTCTATTAATATTTTGCACCGCTTGTTCTATTACGAAGATAAATTTTTCTCAAATTCTGTAGACTAAGTTCAACCGGTTTTTTGCAGAAATACGTTGCGAAACAGAATAATTCTGCACCAGAACGCTAATAAATTATGTTTAAGGTACTAGTTTATCGATAAATAACGTAGTAGTCCGTGTTAATCGATTTTTTATACTTATATTTTGATTTGTTTCAGATATCCATACGATACCGAGCGGGTCGACGACAACGAAGATTTACCAAAGCCGAGTATGTTTCTTAATAAAGCATGTCCATCATGGCGAGACCGAATATTGCTTAACAACAACGCCTGGTCATTGATCAAAACGGTAACCTTTCTCATTTTGTAGTTTTAACAATGCAGTTTTACAATTCAAACCAAGTACACTTAACAAGTATATTGAATCTATTACCATCGTGCTGTTCTAAATATGTTAGACAATCCCCGATATGTATCAATTTATATTTGAATGTTTCTGTAGAACCTTAAACCTAAAATTTAACTTAAACGGACAGGTCCGTAGCCAACTCACCTTGCTGGGGGGCTAAAAGTGTTTTCAGGAGGATATTAAAGGTTTTCAATGACTTACAAGCAAACTTAAAAATCTTATAGGCTGGGGGAAAATTGTTCATGGGGGGCTGAGCCTCCCCTGGCCCCCATTGGCTACGGGCCCGTAAACGGGTCGATTTTTGTTTCGATAAAAGAACCTCCTTTTTCCTGATTAAACTCAATTTCTTTAGTTAGCACCAGTAAGTTCGTGTACCAGCAAATTCCTGATGTAAGTTGTTCATGAACTCTTGAGCTGTCAGTATTTTTAAACAAATATTTAAATTTTGCTCAAATTTCGGTGTAAAGCCAATATATTGCTGAAAGCAGACAAAACAGGAGCTTATTTAGTATATATTGTAAGCTTGCTCGAAATAGGCAACTCCAGCTTTATGATCATTCGACGTAGCAAACAGGTATTATTTTGCGCACGACAATAAAGAGCTGTAAAATGTTTTGCAAATTGAAGTTGTGGGAAGCAGCTCGCTACTATAACAGCATCACTAATAAGTACAGTCGTTAAAATTGTGCCATTATTTTATTCCGCTTTTGTCTCTGATATCAACTCATGTTTCACCTTTCAACGCAAACATTTAGTGTGATTTATTGTCTAAAAACCAAACAGCAGATCGGTGCTAATATATACATACGGTAACAAAGAGAAGCTAATATTTGCTCTAAACTCGTGTTTTAGGACTCATTCACGTCCGGATCTGTTAATTATAATATTGTTGGCGAGAACAGTATGATTGGTGAACACAAGGTGAGCTTTAAAGTCATGCAAAAAAGGCATATATAAGTCCAAAGCACGGAATTTAGATATAGATATATATAAATTCATTTATTTATTTATTATATACATATAAATTATAGATCATATATGTATGTATATAAGGTCACGGTGCAACCGGAACTTCGCTTCCGGTAGGGAAACGGCATTTTTCACTATCCGATTACGGTAATAAATCCGGTATTTTTTCACCAGAATTTTTCGGTATTTTGGGTATTGAAAATTCTTATCATTTCAAAGTTTAAGAAAAATTGACATATATTTCTAACTTATTTTTCTAAAATTGCCTGATCGTATATTGTCAAAAATTTTAATTTGTGTCGTACTCCATACTTTATCGTACGTTTCCAACTACTATATTTGTTTTAGGATTTTGCGGTCTAAATAATGTGTTTACGCCATTATAAAGCGATAAAATAGCGTTAAAATGAATTTTGCGGTAACAAGTATTTTTTGATTACCGGTTCCGGTCGGATTTTTTTTAACTTTCCGGTTCTGGTATTTCCTAATTCCGGGAGAGTCACAACCTTATAATAGTGGCTGACCGAGGCTTCAGTTTATGATTATTCAAAGTTTCATTTATACAATGTTTTTCGCTTATCATTAACTTTCAATATATATATATATGTATATATATGTATATATATATGTATATATGTATATATATTTCACGTAGATTTAGGTTTACACACATGATATCAATAATTTTAAGAAATGAGCCGTATGTGTAAGGGCTGCAAGTCCTAATTTATCAAACGAATCAAATTTTTATAAAAAATTTTAGCCAGTTTGTTTGACGGCCACAATTCGTCTGCCTGATGACCACAACAGCTAGGTTTTACATGCAAATGAAAGATTGTTTTAATGCGAATGTGAAATCAAAAGAATAATAATGTATAATGACGCCCCTGTGGTGGGCTATAATCTGTTCCTAATCTGCGATTAAATTACAAAAATTGTTTTTTAAAACTCAGCATCCCGTTTTTCTGTTGTGCGTACAAGTGCAGGGTCGCACCTGGTCCTCATTAATTTTTAGGTTAAGCATTAATACTATTTTTATTTGAACCCATCAAAAACTATGAATTTTATCAAGGCGAATTTGACGGAAATATAACTACAGTTTTCTATCGTACAAAATGAGAGGGACCTTAATTAATACCATTGTCTATCACTAAACTCAGTACTGTAGTGACCCGAAATAGATGGTGGTAATAAGAGGGCGGCTTCCCATTTTGGGTCCCAATCAATAGGAGTCCGTATCCCTTAGAAATAAGAGTCCGTAAGCAGATAGAGTCCCTAAATCCTATTTAGAATCCATAAAATGTCAATTGCGCATAAATGACTCCAGGACCAAATAATTTGAGTTCGAAACTTTGAAGCGTACTTAAGTTTTGAAAATACATTCCTTACTGCAACCTAGCATTATGGCTCAAGCCATTGACACAAGACAAAAGTTTAATTCAACGGATAGTTGCAGTGTCGGACATATCAATAACGAAGGGTGGCGGAGCGTGGGCTAAAAATAAATAACAGTCTGTAACCGAATAACAGGGGGTGCCCTCTGGAGAGGTTAAATAAATATCAGTCCCTCCCCCTTTTATTCGGGTCACTACAGTAGGTTCAGTAACAATTATGAAAATTTAAGTTTTACTCCGACAAAAGGCATTGCTGCTTCCTGAACGTGCAACATATCAACTTTAAGATGTTATCTAGTAATAAGTATATTCTAAATAAATATGCCTTTTAATTTGGCGGTGAATATCGCTAAAATATTCGAACACGACATTAGACGTTAAAATATGCTAGTTGCTACTCCTTTTCATCGTATTGTGCTGGACCACAGAGAAAGTGACAAATCCTGACATTAGCTCAACGATCATCTTCTTTAAATTCAGTCAGAATTCCAAATGGGTTGTGGAGCGAAAATTGCAATCATTTTTCATGCCAGCGGATGTGGTTAAATCATTTCGACGTTTAGGCATGCTCATCTAGTCGGTGCGAATTTTTCGTTTCGTTTCTCAAGGTTGAGAAACGAATATCTGGATTGTAGCTCAACAATTTTGAAACAACTGAAATAATTGAAGTTCTCATGCAGTACTAAATATAAGTAAATAGGCCAATGTTACTTTTAGGACCGTAATAGGTCAAGCGTATTTCTAAGCCTAAGCGAAAGCATAAGCGTTGCAAAAGCGTATTCCTAAGCCTAAGCCAAAGCCTAAGCAAAAAATGTAGTCTAGAATGTAAGCATCCTGTTTTACAGACCCACAAGAAACACGAACGGCCCTAAAAGTAACATGGGTCAGTAAATAGTTGAATTGGATTTCACGAGACTTGGTAACATAATTAATTAAGGAAAGATGCTAAGTTTTGAAACTTTATGCGCGTTCCTTTTAAGTAGTCAGTTTTTGGTTAATCTTGTCAAATGTTAGCAATTTAAGTATTGGTGTGCTTCAGAAGTGTAAGTTAGCAAAGATTCCTTTACCAGGCCAAGTTGTCTAATCATCCAGCGTATTGCCGCTCGGCCTGTGTTTACGTCGCAGAAAGCCCTATAGTAACAGGCAGGGTGCAACCACAGGGTAAAAACACCAGCCAAAAGTCAACAAATTTTTGGAACCGGAGTTGACTAATAGGCATACCTACGCAGTTAAAACAACGTGTACTTTGTCAATTTTAGAAAATTGTCCCCAGTGTTGTCAAAAGTTGGCTTTTAATCTTGTTACTAAAAATCTTCCAACTATAAAACTTTCAACATTACTCGAGGGCGCTGATCTGCTTGTCTTAAGGGAGTGGCAAACTCATGCACTTCGCCATCGGAGGTTCCAAAAATTCCCCAAGGTATTTGGTGTCTGGATAATTTTGGCGGAGCAGTCCGGTGAATTCCAGAGCACTGTAAATGCATGTTTATACGGCAAGATTTGACCATAAAGTTAGGCAGTGCTAGCCACAGCACCAGAAATCTGTTTGCGTTCTACAATTTTTTGGACATTTTCAAAGTGTTGAAAGTCACAAATTTTGGACTAGAGGTTGGAGAGTATTTAAGTCTACTTTTACCGATAAGAGGGGACGCCCCCATATCGCCACATTCTTCATCGACGTTCTTGAAAGTTACAAACAACTATATGAACGACCAAACATTTAGGTATCACATACAAATAATGTTACTACTTAAATTGGCGAATACCTCAAGCAAAAGTTTTACCGCAGACGGGATTTCGATTTTTTGCCCTAGTCATAGGTGTGAGAGGTCTCCACCGCTAATCCTGCACGGTAACAGAAAACCGGGTAATGACATACCCGTTAGACTTAAACTATTTTATTCGAAAAGTTAACTCAAGAGAAGAAAAACTGATTTTCTTCTCTAGGAGGAATACCTGATATAAACCATGAAGAAGAGAAATCATCTACGAGTATTAATCTGGATTAGAAACCAGTTTTTAATGTAATTTTGAGGAGAAAGAACATATATCTTATTCATTATTATGATTGCTGTATTATTCCAAATATGTTCTGTTCCGTGTTGTTTCATTTTCATGCATTGATTATGTTTCATATGTTTTCTTCTTTTGGCGTTAATTCTCAAGGAGTTTGAAAATGATTTCAACTAATCTGGATTTTGTTTTCTCTTAGTTTTCAACTCAGAGAGTTAGTTTAGTTTCATTCAGATTTAATTTCTTTCAACTTAGTTTCCAGCTATCGTTGAAAACTAATTATTATTCGGGTAACTGTAAGTTGTATATTTTGTGTTTTATTTCGATCCTATTACTACTAGCATTGTTTGTTATGAAACCTTATCTTGAGTTCTATTTATTAGCGAGTTCGACGGGCTTCTGAGTTCTAAATCGGAGATCGAATCCCTTGTTAAGGCTAGAATCGGATGAACTCGCCCAGTCGCCTAACAAATCTATTATCTTAAACCATGTCTACTAAGATATCCCTAGTTTACAATAGGCAGAGCTTCGGTGACGCAGAGATACCTGTGATTAAACAAACATTATTCTATAAGCAAAACGACCAATGTTATCCAACAGGCCGTCTCATATTCCCGGGACAAAAATGTACCAGGAGTACCCGTCCCATTTTCCCGGGACAGCAATGTACCAGGAGTACATACAAAAAATATAATTGGGACAACGGGACAGTTGGCACAGATGAGACAGTGGGACGGGTGGAACAGTTGGGACAGCTGGAACAGATGGGACAGTTGGGACAGATGGGACAGTTGGGACAGATAGGACAGCGGGACAGATGAAACAGTTGGGACAGATAGGACAGTTTGGACAGATGGGACAGTTTGGACAGATGCGACAGTTGGGACATTTGGGACAAATAGACAGATGGGACAGTTTGGACAGTTGGGACAGATGGGACAGATGGGACAGTTGAGACAGTTAAGACAGATGGAACAGATGGCACAGTCGGAACAAATGGGACAGTTGGGACAGTCGGGACAAATGGGACAGTTGGGGCAGATGGGACAGTTGGGACAAATGGGATAGTTGGGACACTTAGGACAGATGGGACAGTTGGGACAGATGGCACAGTTAAGAGAAACGGGACAGATGGGACAGTTGGGACAGATGGGACAGTTGGGACAGATGGGACAGTTTGGACAGATGGGACAGATGGGACAATCGGGACAGATGGAACAGTTGGGACAAATGGGACAGTTGAGACAAATGGGACAGATGGGACAGATGGGACAGTTTGGACAGATGGGACAGTTTGGACAGATGGGAAAGTTGGGACATATGGGACTGTTTGGACAGATGGGACAGTTGGGACAGATGGGACAGATGGGACAGTTGGGACAGATGGGACAGTTGGGACAGATGGGACAGTTGGGATAGATGGGACAGTTGGGACAGATGGAACAGTTGGGACACTTGGGACAGTCGGGACAGATGGGACAGTTGGGACAGATGGGACAGTTGGGACAAAGATGGGACAGTTGGGACAGATGGGACAGTTGGGACAAAGATGGGACAGTTAGGACAGATGGGACAGTTAGGACAGATGGGACAGTTAGGACAGATGGGACAGTCGAAACAAATGGGACAGTTGGAACAGATGGGACAGATGGAACAGTTGGGACAGATGGGACAGATGGGATAGCCGTAAAGATGGGACAGTTGGGACAGATGGCACCGTTTGGACGGATGGGACAGTTGGGACAGATGGGACACTTGGGACAGATTGACAGATGGGACAGCTGGGACAGATGGAACAGTTGGGACAGATTGGACAGTTGGGACAGATGAGACAGTTGGGACAGATAGGACAGTTCGGACAAATGGGACAGTTGGGACAGATGGGACAGTTGGGACAGATGGGACACTTGGGACAGATTGGACAGTTATGGGACAGTTGGGACAAACGGGAAAGATGGCACAGCTGGGACAAATGGGACAGTTGAGGCAGATGGACAGTTGAGACAGATGGGACAGTCGGGACAAATGGGACAGTTGATATATAATATATAATATATATGTATATATTATATATAAATAATCCTCGAAAAAATGCGGAAAAAGCCAGGCCCGGATGGAAAGGAGGAAAACGCCGCAACGAAAACGCATAATACCTTTATACCGATCTGAGAAAAAATTCCAAAAATTCCGGGGTCATATAATTTTATTTCTCCCCCGGCTACGGGAAAAAAAAAAAATAAAACTATATTCTATAATACTATAATCTAAAATTATTAGATTTTATAAACTTTAAGTTTATGCTTATCAAGAGTACCATTATACAAAACAATTTCTGTCCGCAATATTGTCAAAAGATAGTTTTTAAGCTTGTTTCTATAAATCTTTCAAGTAATACTTTCAACATTGCTTGACGGCTACGCGGGACGTTGATCTGCCGGTCTTTATGCGGTGTTTCCGCTATTAATGGGACATTCTACGTATTGGGTAGTTTTTTGTCTGCGATGCAAACCAATATGACATTCCAAAAACAGTAGTTGTCTGCTACCATCAAGTATCGGTCAAGTTTTGTCTTTCAATATCATATGATATTTCCTACATTGTCTATCAATATTATATGATTATTTTAAAGATGTCTACGGAGTCAGTTAACTAGGTTTGCGTATGGCGAAATATGATAACATACATGTGCCGTTAGTATCATATGCTACTATACAATGTAAATAACAATATTAATAATATAGCGGGAAATTTAGATTTTGGCGGGAAAATTCAAAATTTGGAGGGATTTTGGCGGGAAAATTCGAATTTTGGCGGGAAACTCAAATTTTTGGGTAAATTCAAATTTTAGCGGGGAAATTTAAATTTTGGCGCTTCTGCCTATTGCAACTAGGGATATCTTCTTCGTAGACATGGTTTTCAGCTAATTTAATTATTAAGCAAGATGGCGAGTACGTACAATTTTAGCCTTAACAAGGGATTAGATATTAAATTTGAGAAATTCAGAAGCCCGTGGGATTTGGCTAAGTGATAGAACTTAAAATAAGGTTTCATAATGAACAATATGCTCAACATGGTAATAGGGACTAAAATAAAACACAAAATATTCAAGCTTACACTACCCCGAATAGTAAAAAGTTTTCAACGATAGCTGGAAACTAAGTTGAAAGAAATTAAATCTGAATAAAACTAAACTAACTCTCTGAGTTGAAAACTAAGAGAAAGCACGAAATCCAGATTAGTTGAAATCATTTTCAAACTCCTTGAGAATTAACGCCAAAAGAAGAAAACATATGAAACATAAGATGAATACAGTGAAAATGAAACAACACGGAACAGAACGTATTTGGAATAATACAGCAATACATAATAATGAATAAGATATATGTTCTTTCTCCTCAAAATTACATTAAAAACTGGTTTCTAATCCAGATTAATACTCGTAGATAGTTCTCTCTTCTTCATGGTTATGTATCAGGTATTCCTCCTAAGAAGAAAAAAAATCAGTTTTTCTTCTCTTGAGTTAACTTTTCGAATAAAATAGTTTAAGTCTAACGGGTATGTCATTAACCGGTTTTTTTACTGTTACCGTGCACCATTAAGCAGTGGGAGCACTTCTCGCGCCTCCTGACTAGGCCAAAAAATAAAAATAGCATATACAAGTAAAACTTTTCTTTTGAGGTATTCGCCAATTTAAGTAGTAACATTATTTGTATGTGATACCTAAAATGTTTGGTCGTTCATATAGTTGTTTGTAACTTTCAAGAACGTCGATGAAGAATGTGGCGATATGGGGGCGTCCCCTCTTATCGGTAAAAGTAGACTTAAATACTCTCCAACCTCTAGTCTCAAAAATTTGTGACTTTCAACACTTTGAAAATGTCCAAAAAATTGTAGAACGCAAAACTTAAATTTCTGGTGCTGTAGTCTCACACTGCCCTGACTTTTTTATGGTCAAATCTTGCCGTATAAACATGCATTTACAGTGCTCTGGAGGTCACCAGACTGCTCCGCCAAAATTATCCAGACACCAAAAATACCTTAGGGAATTTTTGGAACCTCCGATGGCCGAACTCCATGAGTTTGCCACTCCTGTAAGACAAGCGAGATCAGCGCCCTCGAGTAATGTTGAAAGTTTTATAGTTGGAAGATTTTTGGTGACGAGATTAAAAGCCAACTTTTAGCAACACTGGGAACAATTTTTCTAAAATTGACAAAGTACACGTTGTTTTAACTGCGTAGGCATATACCTATTGCGTCCGACTCCCGGTTCCAAAAATTTGTAGACTTTTGGCTGCGTGTTTTACCCTGTGGTTGCACCCCTGCCTGTTACTATAGGGCTTTCTGCGACGTAAACACCCCCCTAGCGGCAATACGCTGGATGATTAGACAACTTCGGCCTGGTAAAAGGAATCTTTACTAACTTACACTTTCTGAAGCACAACAATACTTAAATTGCTAACAATTTGCACTGACGAGATTAACCAAAAACTGACTACTTAAAAGGAACGCGCATCAAAGTTTCAAAACTTAGCATCTTTCCTTAATTAATTATGTTTTCCAAGTCTCAGTGAAATCCGATTCAACTATTTACTGACCCAGTGCTACTTTTTAGGGCCGTTCGTGTTTTCTTGTGGGGTCTGTAAAACAGAATGCTTACCGTCTAGACTACATTTTTTGCTTAAGCTTTGGCTTAGGCTTAGGGAATACGCTTTTCCGACGCTTATGCTTTCGCCTTTAGGCTTAGAAATACGCTTGACCTATTACGGTCCTAAAAGTAACATTGGCCCCCCTATTTACTTATATTTAGTACTGCATGAGAAAACTTCAATTATTTCAGTTGTTTCAAAAATTGTTGAGCTACAATCCAGATATTCGTTTCTCAACATTTTGAGAAAAACGAAACGAAAAATTCGCACCGACTAAATGAGCATGCCTAAACGTCAAAATCAATTTTAACCACATCCGCTGGGCATGAAAAATGATTGGAAATTCGCTCCATAACCCATTTGGAATTCTCAACTGAGAAAATTTAAAGAAGAATGATCGTTGAGCTAATGTCAGGATTTGTCACTTTCTCTGTGGTCCAG
>JASANG010001581.1:0-11975 GCA_030248215.1 Enoplolaimus lenunculus
TTCCAAATTTTGGCTCGTTGATTTTTCGGTAAATGAGTGCAAAGCCAATTACAGTGAAATATCTGTTGATTTACAATATTTTTTACTCCATTGCATATAAATTTTACTAATTTTAGCTTATATTATCAAATGAATACTAAACATAATTTCATTTATAGAAATATGATATTTTAATGGCGAAAATTTTGAATCGAATTTGTCATTTTCCAGAATAAACGGTTAAAGAACACATTCTCATACTAATTTCAAACGTCGAAAGACTATTTTCATACGTATTTTTCGATTTCTTCTCATAATCGGTTCTCAATTGCTCAAAACATTTCATCTTGTGTAATTTTGAAATTTTGATTCCAAATTTTGGCGCGTTGATTTTTCGGTAAATGAGTGCAAAGCCGATTACAGTAAAATATCTGTTGATTTACAATGTTTTTTTACTCTATTGCATATAAATTTTACTAATTTTAGCTTTTATTATCAAATAAATACTAAAAATAAGTTCATTTATAGAAATTTGATATTTTAATGGCGAAAATGTAGACTCGAATTTGTTATATTCCAGAATAATCGGTTAAAAACACATTCTTATACTAATGTCAAACGTCGTAAGACTATTTTCATACGTTATTTTTGATCTCGGCTCATAATGGGTTCTAGAATTGTTCAAAGCCTATCATGTTGTGAAATTTTGAAATTTTGATTCCAAATTTTGGCGCGTTGATTTTTCGGTAAATGAGTGCAAAACCGATTGCAGTGAAATATCTGTTGATTTACAATATTTTTTACTCCATTGCATATAAATTTTACTAATTTTTGCTTTATATAAGTATAACAATTATAACGTAACGGCGTGAAATATATAACATATATTTCTATATTTGCATATATAGTTATATATCTATCTGTATAGTACATGTGTGAGTCTGATATCTATATATAATACCAACCTTGTATCGCCCATGTTACGGTTTCATATAGAACAGGTTTCACATCGAACACGGAGGCTTATTGAACACAGGAGAATTTTGTAAATATATTTACGTATATAACCTTAACATTGTTTATAAAGTACACACGACCGAATAGATAATAGTGCTTGTACAAACGTTATTGACTATAAATTAGAACAAGTTACTATATTCTACATAAATTTCGAAGCGATATTGCTCGAAAATGAAAAAGAATTTTTATACCATTGGGCTTTACCATTACAATATCTGACTTCAATGTGATACGAGTTTTCAATATTATGGCCAGTTGTTGAGTTGAAACAGTATATGCGTTAAACATTGATTATTGTTATTTAATATCTTAAAAACCTGTCCTTCAAAATGCAACCTTACACTATTGTTAGATCCTACTTAATAAAGTGACATAAGAAGTCAGTTCGGTGGATATGTCAGCAGCAGGGTACATAAAACACAGATCATACTTGTTGGTATAGGTTATGTAGATCCTCACTGCATGCTGCATGAAATGTTCAGCTACATGCATACACTTGAACATATAGCGCTAGAGAAAATTTATCGGCCACGTGGTGTAATGGGCAGCGCGCTTGGCTCGCGAGCGGAGGTCCGAGGTTCGATTCTTGGCGTAGCCATGTTTCAGAAAAATGAATGCGAAAACCAAGTATATTCGCCGGACTTCGAGAAAGGGATTGTCTCGATCGGGCAGTTCAAACATGCGGTCCACGAGAGATGCGATATATGAACGTGAAGATTTCTACTAGCTGTGTAAAATGTATTGTTGCTACTGAATATCCTACTTGGAGAATAACATATGTTTGAGTTTAATAATGACTAACGACACCTACCGCCAGGAAACACATATTCTAATATGTGTGTATAAATATTTAAATGCGTGTGAAACAGGAAATGTTAAATTTTACAATTTAGTAAGGTTTTGAGTTTTGAAACCTGCTTTATTACCTACGTATAAGTTTTCAAATCTCCAAGTGCCAGATTTAGTTAGTTTTAAAGTCTGTAGGTAAATGTTGTTAGCTGCTATGTCCTCATTTTAGAATACAGACAATCGTTTAGACGCGTTTCAGTGCCCTACGAGGTAACGGTTAAATGGTTATTAGCAACCTTAGCTATGAAAATCACAAATGTTTCGAGAAAAAGTAATTTACTTAGCTGAAATTAGCAATTTAAATATTCGATTTCACGAGCAGTACAAGAGTGAACTTCCAAAAAAATTGCTAGCTGGGTACTGTTAAGTTGTACTTACTAATTACAGAAGCAAACGAACTGGGAGGGACTCTTTGAGCGGCACAACTTTAGCAACCATTTTTATGTTGACTAAAATGATGTTACACGAAACATATATAGGAAACACTACCGTGTTCCTATGATGTACTAATTTTATCTCAGCACAATCAACCACTCAGCTGGAAAACTGTTATTTACAATACTTAATTTGTATGACGCTTTCACTAGAAAGGTAAACGAACAATTTAAGATTAATGCGATGCTAACGTATTGTGATTTGATATTTCACTTTCAACACTTACGCTAGTTATTCCGATATCGTCAAGCACAATGCGCTTCGTTTTAAAATACGTAAAACTGTCTTTTTCCTGCCGGTACTGCATCAACATATTGTCTTTTAATAGTGTAAAGCCATATATTGTTCTACCTCGCTTTGTTTGTTCAGTCAATACATCAATGAAGGCTTCTTTCTTTTCCGTCCATTGGTGACCTTGGACAGTCTTTTCGTTTAAATGTTTTTCGTCCCGTCAGCCAGCCACCCATAGTACGCTCTGTGATTCGGAGCCACCATTCCTTCACCGCACCACTCTAGCTTAAAATACCCTAGTATCTGTTGATACGTCATTGGCAATGAAGCTTAATTTATTCATTGACGCAGTGAACAATCTTCGCCAGCGGTAAGTTGTTCGTCCAGGTGTTTTTTGCAACAGCGAAGTGAAGTGAATCGGTGTCCATCTGGATCATTTGAAAATTGTCCTTTCAAACGTAATCCATGAGAAACTTGCCCTGCCACCAGTCGCTGCGCCTCGTGCTCGGTTGCGTAGGTTATATCTCCAAAGTTACACGGGGTTCACCTTTTATAACTAGGGAAGCATGGAACACGTTTTGCCCTATGGCTATAACTCGTTACATTTGGTATGGCCGTTTATCCGCTACTAGGATTCGAAAAATTTGATATTGTCTGCTATCCTGATGTGAACTTCTAATTTTTGGTCCTGCAATATTATATATATTTTCCAAATATTGTCTGCGAGTGTACATATGATATGTTTGAATGTTCTGCAAAGTTGAATGGTAACTAGTTGGATTTTCCGTAGAATGTCATATGATAGCAAGATTTGAAATTTGAGTTGTTTGTACTTAGGAATATATTCTGGGAAAATTCATCGAGAAACAAACGTAGAAGTTAATTCAACCTTCGAAATTATTTAACGCTGCATTATTTGACATTTATACTGTTTTATTGGCGCGCAAAAATTCCATTGTCCTGCATAATATCATATGGTATTTAGTAAAATTTTGGAATATGATATTCGCATAAATGTCACGCAGTATCATATGACAAATGTCTATTTGTATACGATGATCGCTTGAGATCAGTGATTTGTAAATCAATGTCATGTGACATTCTCATTTTGTTCACATAATCGCTATTCGGATCACAACTAAATTTATGTTGACGCCGAATCAACTTGGACAAAACGTGTTCCAAGCTGCCCCAGTTATAACGTGAACGCCGCATGTGGCAGTATGCTGACCAACTCCAACGGTTGTTTGTGTAAGAAATCAAAATTTACAACAAAACAAAATCCTGTTTGTGTTCTGGTTTTCGATCGCTGAAAACTGAAATAGAAATTAAGTTTGTTTATTTTCGCAATTTTGTTGAGCAACATCTTTCATCAGCTACCTGAAGTATATTATGTAATTTGAACTACATTAATAAGTGCTGTGACACTGTAATTTTGCTGAATCGCCGGGGTTGATACATATTTTCAGTACACGTATAAATTATGGTACATCTGTGTATAATAACTGAAATGACCCATACCTCTTGGCCTGGATGCTCAAATGCTGCAAACCGCAAACCTCTGGAACTCTACAAATAGGTCGACTTTGTGACCGTCATTCCGCATTCCGTAATGTAGAATTTCATAAGTGGCTTGGCTAGGAGGAATTTGGTTGCATGGTATTAGCCGATGAGTGACCGCCGTGGACCGGGCATGACTTTGTTGGCTTCTGCGCAAACTGCCATATGAGGACCAATGTCTTCTCGGGTAATATCCACGTTCTTAAAAATCGGAGGCATTTCTTCCCAGCGCTGCCTTGTCTTTTCATTCCAGTATGGTATTTGGACATCGACCTCAGCAATTCCAAACAGCTCACCAATCCGTATCGCTTCAACAACCTCAGCAAACTACCACTTTGTTTGCGTGAAGAATTTCAGTTCTTGCGTTTTGAGATATCCAGTCTTGCCAATTAGAGTCGTCCACAATGGCATCCCGGAGTTTCAGTGAATTCGCACTCTTATAATTATTACTTCGACGTTAAGGGTTGCGAAAAACTCGTGCTTTCGCTGCGTTTCGTTTCGACGCTGTTTCATGCCTTCTTTTCCCGGAAAGCAAGTATTGCAACCATGCCAATAGCAGCCATCGTATTCTATGATAATTGGACGTTCGCTTCCATACTTTCCTGCCAAAATATATCCAGCGACTTCACATCTTGTTGCGCCACTATTGAACACTTTATCTCCGTTCATGTGCTGTCCGCTCTTCTTCTAAACCGCTTCAATTCGTCCTCTTGTACTCCGTGATAAAGTTCTACAAGTGCATGGGTGTAGCTCTTGATCGGTTTGAGGGGAATGGTGTAATTGTCAACTAGGGTTTCGGGGCGCATTTCTTTACCGTTCCGTTCTTTGGCATCCAGACGGAAAATAAAATAATCCGGTTGGTTTCCTACATTGCGCCCATAATATCCATTTAATAGTGTGCATACTAGTGTAAAAAATTGTCCAGGTCTTGGTAACGACCTATTTCATTTTCAGGAATTCTGTAGGAAGAATGCTGTATTTAGAACTAGTCTCTTTGCAGAGTCCAACGACAACGCAGACATCCTGATTACAGGGTCTTCAATGTCGCTACACTCACAGAACACAGTGCATAATGTCCTTACTCTGTAACAAGACACTGTTCGAAGGGACTATTGTTGTACATTTGTTTTAGCAAAAGCTAGTGCACAAAAAATTAAAACTTATTTCGTATAAACGGCGCTGTAGCCAGAGTCTGAGTGTTGCCAGTATCCGATTAAAAATAAAATTTTTTTAAAAATAAAAAAAAAAAAAAATATAAAATAAAAAAAAAAAAAATTAAAAAATTTAAAAATTTAATTTTTTTTTTTTTTTTTTTTTTTTTTATATTTTTTTTTTTTTTTTTTTTTTTTTTTTTTTTTTTTTTTTTTTTTTTTTTTTTTTTTTTTTTTTTTTTTTTTTTTTTTTTTTTTTTTTTTTTTTTTTTTTTATTTTTTTGTTCATCGTTAAAAAAAAAAGCGTTGTTGTTGTTGTTGTTGTTATTGTTGTTGTTTTATTGTTCTTGTTATCGTTGTTGTTGTTGTTGTTGTTGTTGTTGTTGTTGTTGTTGTTGTTGTTGTTGTTGTTGTTGTTGTTGTTGTTGTTGTTGTTGTTGTTGTTGTTGTTGTTGTTGTTGTTGTTGTTGTTGTTGTTGTTGTTGTTGCTGCTGTTGTTGTTGTTATTGTTTTATTGTTCTTGTTACCGTTGTTGTTGTTGCTGCTGCTCTTGTTGTTATTGTTGTTGTTTTATTGTTCTTGTTATCGTTGCGTTGTTGTTGTTGTTGTTGTTGTTGTTGTTGTTGTTGTTGTTGTTGTTGTTGTGGTTGTTGTTGTTGTTGTGGTGGTGGTTGTTGTTGTTGCTGTTGTTGTTGTGGTTCTTTTGGTTGTTGTTGTTGTTGTTGTTGTTGTGGTTGTTGTTGTTGTTGTTGTTGTTGTTGTTGTTGTTGTTGTGATACCATGAAGCAGGTGCTACAAGTATTCGGGGTAATAAGCGGTGAAAAAAAATTTAAAGAACAAAGGAAATTCAGTATACTTATGAATTATCTACGTAAAAATGTGCTCATAGTTGTAAAAATTGTCCAGCCGCCCCCTTAGGACCAGTGTCAAAAAACGATGCTGTAACGACGGTCTGATGACAACACACAAAGGAAGTAGGGACAAAACAGGACTACTGGCAACACTCAGACTCTGGCTACAGCGCCGTTTATACGAAATAAGTTTTAATTTTTTGTGCATAGCTTTTGCTAAAACAAATGTACAACAATAGTCCCTTCGAACAGTGTCTTGTTACAGAGTAAGGACATTATGCACTGTGTTCTGTGAGTGTAGCGACATTGGAGACCCTGTAATCAGGATGTCTGCGTTGTCGTTGGACTCTGCAAAGAGACTAGTTCTAAATACAGCATTCTTCCTACAGAATTCCTGAAAATGAAATAGGTCGTTACCAAGACCTGGACAATTTTTTACACTAGTATGCACACTATTAAATGGATGACCCATTATGGGCGCAATGTCAGGAAATGCCAACCGGATTATTTTATTTTCCGTCTGGATGCCAAAGAACGGAACGGCTAAAGAAATGCGCCCCGAAACCCTAGTTGACAATTACACCATTCCCCTCAAACCGATCAAGAGCTACACCCATGCACTTGTAGAACTTTTATTCACGGAGTACCAGAGGACGCAATTGATTGAGCGGTTTAGAAGAGAAGATGTCGTGTTACAGCACATGTTTAACGGAGATAAAGTGTTCAATAGTGGCGCAACAAGATGTGAAGTCGCTGGATATATTTTGGCAGGAAAGTATGGAAGCGAACGTCCAATTATCATAGAATACGATGGCTGCTATTGGCATGGTTGCAATACTTGCTTTCCGGGAAAAGAAGGCATGAAACAGCGTCGAAACGAAACGCAGCGAAAGCACGAGTTTTTCGCAACCCTTAACGTCGAAGTAATAATTATAAGAGTGCGAATTCACTGAAACCCGGGATGCCATTGTGGACGACTCTAATTGGCAAGACTGGATATCTCAAAACGCAAGAACTGAAATTCTTCACGCAAACAAAGTGGTAGTTTGCTGAGGTTGTTGAAGCGATACGGATTGGTGAGCTGTTTGGAATTGCTGAGGTCGATGTCCAAATACCATACTGGAATGAAAAGACAAGGCAGCGCTGGGAAGAAATGCCTCCGATTTTTAAGAACGTGGATATTACCCGAGAAGACATTGGTCCTCATATGGCAGTTTGCGCAGAAGCCAACAAAGTCATGCCCGGTCCACGGCGGTCACTCATCGGCTAATACCATGCAACCAAATTCCTCCTAGCCAAGCCACTTATGAAATTCTACATTACGGAATGCGGAATGACGGTCACGAGAGTCCACCAATTTGTAGAGTTCCAGAGGTTTGCGGTTTGCAGCATTTGAGCATCCAGGCCAAGAGGTATGGGTCATTTCAGTTATTATACACAGATGTACCATAATTTATACGTGTACTGAAAATATGTATCAACCCCGGCGATTCAGCAAAATTACAGTGTCACAGCACTTATTAATGTAGTTCAAATTACATAATATACTTCAGGTAGCTGATGAAAGATGTTTCTCAACAAAATTGCGAAAATAAACAAACTTAATTTCTATTTCAGTTTTCAGCGATCGTAAACCAGAACACAAACCGGTTTTTGTTTGGTTGTAAATTTTGTTTTCGTACCCAAACAACCGTTGGAGTTGGTCAGCATACTGCCACATGCGGCGTTCACGTTATAACTGGGGCAGCTTGGAACACGTTTTGTCCAAGTTGATTCGGCGTCAACATAAAATTTTGTGATCCGAATAGCGATTATGTGAACAAAATGAGAATGTCACATGACATTGACTTACAAATCACTGATCTCAAGCGATCATCGTATACAAATAGCCATTTGTCATATGATACTGCGAGACATTTATGCGAATATCATATGATCTTCCAAAATTCTACTAAATATCATATGATATTGTGCAGGACAATGGAATTTGTGCGCGCTAATATAACAGTAAAATGTCAGATATTGCAGCATTAAATGATTTCGAAAGTTCAATTAGTTGCTACGTTTTTTTCTCGCTGAATTTTTCCCGAAATATATTCCTAAGTACAAATAATTCAAATTTCAAATCTTGCTATCATATGACATTCTACAGGACAATCAACTAGTTTACCACAACTTTGCAGACATTCAAACATATCATATGTACACTCGCAGACAATATTTGGAATATTATATAATATTGCAGTACAAAATTAGACGTCACATCAGGATAGCAGACAATTCAAATTTTTCGAATCTAATAGCGGATAAACGGCCAGACCAAATGTAACCAGCTATAGCCATAGGGACAAAACGTGTTCCATGCTTCCCCAGTTATAAAAGGTGAACCCCGTGTAACTTTGGAGATATAACCTACGCAACCGAGCACGAGGCGCAGCGACTGGTGGCAGGGCAAGTTTCTCATGGATTACGTTTGAAAGGACAATTTTCAAATGATCCAGATGGACACCGATTCACTTCACTTCGCTGTTGCCAAAAAACACCTGGACGACAACGTACCGCTGGCGAAGATTGTTGACTGCGTCAATGATAAATTAAGCTTCATTGCCACTGACGCGTACTGTCAACAGACTCCGGGTCTTTTTAAGCTAGAGTGGTGCGGTGAAGGAATGGTGGCTCTGAATAGCAAGACGTACTATGGGTGGCTGGCTGACGGGACGAAAAACATTTCAACGAAAAGACTGTCCAAGGTCACCAATGACGTAAAGAAAGAAGCCTTCATTGATGTATTGACTGAACAAACAAAGCGAGGTAGAACAATATATGGCTTTACACTATTAAAAGACAATATGTTGATGCAGTACCGGCAGGAAAGAGACAGTTTGACGTATTTTTAAACGAAGCGCATTGTGCTTGACGATATCGGAATAACTAGCGTAAGTGTTGAAAGTGAAATATCGAATACCACAATACGTTAGCATCGCATTAATCTTAAATTGTTCGTTTACCTTTCTAGTAGAAAGCGTCGTACAAATTAAGTATCGTAAATAACAGTTTTCCAGCTG
The DNA here is from genome assembly GCA_030248215.1 of Enoplolaimus lenunculus. Lineage (NCBI taxonomy): Eukaryota > Metazoa > Nematoda > Enoplea > Enoplida > Thoracostomopsidae > Enoplolaimus > Enoplolaimus lenunculus. The sequence goes on from JASANG010001581.1 coordinate 9,142, forward strand.
AGTGGTTGATTGTGCTGAGATAAAATTAGTACATCATAGGAACACGGTAGTGTTTCCTATATATGTTTCGTGTAACATCATTTTAGTCAACATAAAAATGGTTGCTAAAGTTGTGCCGCTCAAAGAGTCCTCCAGTTCGTTTGCTTCTGTAATTAGTAAGTACAACTTGAACAGTACCCAGCTAGCAATTTTTTTGGGAAGTTCACTCTTGTACTGCTCGTGAAATCGAATATTTAAATTGCTAATTTCGACTAAATAAATTACTTTTCTCGAAACATTTGTGATTTTCATAGCTAAGGTTGCAATAACCATTTAACCGTTACCTCGTAGGGCACTGAAACGCGTCTAAACGATTGTCTGTATTCTGAAATGAGGACATAGCAGCTAACAACATTTACCGACAGACTTTAAAACTAACGAAATCTGGCACTTGCAGATTTGAAAACTTATACGTAGGTAATAAAGCAAATTTCAAACCAAAACCTTACTAAATTGTAAAGTTTAACATTTCCTGTTTCACACACGTTTAACAATTTCACACACATATTAGAATATGTGTTCTGGCGGTAGGTGTCGTTAGTCATTATTAAACTAAAAATATTTTATTTCCAAGTAGGAAATTTCTCAGTAGCAACAATACATTTTACACAGCTAGTAGAAATCTTCACGTTCATGTATCGCATCTCCGTGGACCTGCATGTTGGAACTGCCCGATCGAGACAATCCCTTTCCTCGAAGTCCGGCGAATATACTTGGTTTTCGCATTCATTTTTCTGAAACATGGCTACGCCAAGAATCGAACCTCGGACCTCTCGCTCGCGAGCCAAGCGCGCTGCCCATTACACCACGTGGCCGATAATTTTTCTCTAGCGCTATATGTTCAAGTGTATGCATGTATCTTAACATTGCATGCAGCATGCATATAAGGATCTACATAACCTATACCAACAAGTATGATCTGTGTTTTATGTACCCTGCTGCTCACATATCCACCGAGCTCAATTCTTATGTCACTTTATTCTAAGTAGGATCCAATAATAGTGTACGGTTGCATTTTGAAGGACAGGTTTTTAAGATATTGAATAAAAATAATCAATGTTTAACGCATATACTGTTCGAGTTCAACACTGGCCATAATATTGAAAACTGTATCACATTGAAGTCAAATATTGTAATGGAAAGCCCAATGGTATAAAAATTCTTTTTCATTCGACAAAATTGCTTCGAAATTTATGTAGAATATAGTAACTTGTTCTAATTTATAGTCAATAACGTTTGTACAAGCACTATTATCTATTCGGTCGTTTGTACTTTATAAACAATGTTAAGGTTATATACGTAAATATATTTACAAAATTCTCCTGTGTTCAATAAGCCTCCGTGTTCGATGTGAAACCTGTTGTATATGAAACCGTAACATGGGCGATACAAGGTTGGTATTATATATAGATATCAGACTCACACATGTACTATACAGATAGATATATAACTATATATGCAAATATAGAAATATATGTTATATATTTCACGCCGTTACGTTGTAATTGTTATACTTATATAAAGCAAAAATTAGTAAAATTTATATGCAATGGAGTAAAAAATATTGTAAATCAACAGATATTTCACTGCAATCGGTTTTGCACTCATTTACCGAAAAATCAACGCGCCAAAATTTGGAATCAAAATTTCAAAATTTCACAACATGATAGGTTTTGAGCAATTCAGAACCCATTATGAGCCGAAATCGAAAATAACGTATGAAAATAGTCTTACGACGTTTGACATTAGTATAAGAATGTGTTCTTTAACCGATTATTCTGGAATATAACAAATTCGAGTCTACATTTTCGCCATTAAAATATCAAATTTCTATAAATGAACTTATTTTTAGTATTTATTTGATAATAAAAGCTAAAATTAGTAAAATTTATATGCAATAGAGTAAAAAATATTGTAAATCAACAGATATTTTACTGTTATCGGCTTTGCACTCATTTACCGAAAAATCAACGCGCCAAAATTTGGAATCAAAATTTCAAAATTACACAAGATGAAATGTTTTGAGCAATTGAGAACCGATTATGAGCCGAAATCGAAAAATACGTATGAAAATAGTCTTTCGACGTTTGAAATTAGTATGAGAATGTGTTCTTTAACCGTTTATTCTGGAAAATGACAAATTCGATTCAAAATTTTCGCCATTAAAATATCATATTTCTATAAATGAAATTATGTTTAGTATTCATTTGATAATATAAGCTAAAATTAGTAAAATTTATATGCAATGGAGTAAAAAATATTGTAAATCAACAGATATTTCACTGTAATTGGCTTTGCACTCATTTACCGAAAAATCAACGAGCCAAAATTTGGAATCAAAATTTCAAAATTTCACAAGATGAAATGTTTTGAGCAATTGAGAACCGATTATGAGCCGAAATCGAAAAATACGTATGAAAATAGTCTTAAGACGTTTGACATTAGTATAAGAATGTGTTCTTTTACCGCTTATTCTGGAATATGACAAATTCGATTCAAAATTTCGCCATTAAAATATCATATTTCTATAAATGAATTTATTTTTAGTATTCATTTGATAATAAAAGCTAAAATTAGTAAAATTTACATGCAATGGAGTAAAAAATATTGTAACTCAACAGATATTTCACTGCAATCGGTTTTGCTCTCATTTACCGAAAAATGAACACTCTAAAATTTGTAATCAAAATTTCAAAATTTCACAAGATGAAAGGTTTTGAGCAATTGAGAACCAATTATGAGCCGAAATCGAAAAATACGTATGAAAATAGTCTTATGACGTTTGACATTCGTAT
>JASANG010003293.1:0-11951 GCA_030248215.1 Enoplolaimus lenunculus
AACAGTCGGTTTCACCACAACGGTTAGTTCCACTCCAACAGTCGGTTTCACCCCAACGGTTGGTTTCACCCCAACGGTTGGTTTCACCCCAACAGTTGGTTTCACCCCAAAGGTTGGTTCACCCCAACGGTTGGTTTCACCCCAACAGTCGGTTTCACCCCAACGGTTGGTTTCACCCCAATGGTTGCGTTTCACCCCAACGGTTGGTTTCACCCCAACGGTTGGTTTCACCCCAACGGTTGATTTCACCCCAACAGTCGGTTTCACCCCGACGGTTGGTTTCACCCCAACTGTCGGTTTCACCCCAACGGTTGGTTTCACCCCAACGGTTGGTTTCACCCCAACAGGTGGTTTCTCCCCAACGGTTGGTTTCACCCCAACAGTTGGTTTCTCCCCAACGGTTGGTTTCACCCCAACGGTTGCTTTCCCCAAAAGGTTTGTTTCACCCCAACGGTGGGTTTCACCCCAACAGTGGGTTTCACCACAACGGTTAGTTCCACTTAAACAGTCGGTTCCATCCCAACGGTCGGTTTCACCCCAACGGTTGGTTTCACCCCAACAGTCGGTTTCACCCCAACGGTTGGTTTCACCCCAACAGTCGGTTTCACCCCAACGGTTGGTTTCACCCCAACGGTTGGTTTCACCCCAACGGTTGGTTTCACCCCAACAGTTGGTTTCACCCCAACGGTTGGTTTCACCCCAACGGTTGGTTTCACCCCAACGGTTGGTTTCACCCCAACGGTTGGTTTCACCCCAACGGTTGAGCTCCACCCCAACGGTTGGTTTCACCCCAACGGTCGGTATTTTAACCCCAACGGTTGGTTTGACCCCAACGGTCGGTTTCTCGCCAACGGTTGGTTTCACCCCAACGGTTGGTTTCACCCCAACGGTTGGTTTCACCCCAAACCGTTGCTTCCCCAAACGGTTGGTTTCACCCCAACCGTTGGTTTCACCCACACAGTTGGTTTCACCACAACGGTTAGTTTCACCCCAACAGTCGGTTTCACCGCAACGGTTGGTTTCACCCCAACAGTCGGTTTCACCCCAACAGTCTGTTTCATCCCAACGGTTCGTTTCACCCCAACAGTCGGTTTCACCCAAACGGTTGGTTTCACCCCAACGGCTGGTTTCACCCCAATGGCTGACTTCACCCCAACGGTTGGTTTACCCAACGAACAATGTCACCCCGTGGTTGTTTCGCCCCAATGGTTGATTTTATACAAATACGTTGGTTAGGTGCTTGTTGTCAGGATAAAAGTTTCTGTCATGCAAACGATTTATTGAAACTCTGTATTGCGTTTAAACAGTCTTCTCATTTTTCATTGTTCAGATTGATGGATTAATCAGCAGCTTGGTAAAGCGGTTGAAACTAGAAAAAATTGCTCAGCACTAGAGCAGCATGGAATATGGTTCATATTCCTATTAAAAGGATAGTAACTAGACCAGCACGTTTGTTCGATGTAACCTAAAAAAATATTAAGAAACAATGGCGTCCAAAATCATGTTGACTATTAATTCTTCTGAAACATATTGCGGGTAGCAAAATTTCTGTAATTTCCTTTTTGTAAGAAACAAATGTTTTGCTTTAATGTGTATTGAAGTTTTTTACAAGAACGTACTAAACTCACCTTTGGCTCTCTATTAACATAGTTAAATGAATTTCATAAGAACACTGTATGGCAACATAATTGGTGAGTTAGATTATTGATGACCAATTTTGTTTTAGATACTTTCTCAAGCAAGGCGTTGTCACAAAATGACTCGCAATTGATGCTTTAAAAACGACTCTTGACTTTAGCCGACTTTTAACCTTAGCGGCAAACAAACTAGTTTACAGGTCTACCGAGTTATTTGTTTCACTGCATAGTCACGACTAGAGGCTCAAAATTCTCACCGTATTCTGGCAGCATCGACTAATCTGGCAAAAGCAAAGATCGCTCTACTTCAGCCGTGTCTCTGTAACCCAACCATTATCTAAGAAATTTCATAAAATGCCTAATAAATCTGCCAAAAACTTTCAACATAAAAATAGATTTGCTCTCCGCAATATGTTTCAGAAGAATTAATAGTCAACATGATTTTGGACGCCATTGTTTCTTAATATTTTTCCAGGTTACATCGAACGAATGTGCTGGTCTAGTTACTATCCTTTTAATAGGAATATGAACCATATTCCATGCTGCTCTAGTGCTGAGCAATTTTTTCTAGTGTATAGATGGTTCGTGCAAGCTTATTAAATAGTACAGCACCATTGTTATATTTTGAGGCTGATTTTTGTTTTGAATATTATATGTTATTGTCGTTCCAGCACAAGATCAAGAACGCGGTCGCCGGATGACCGATTACCAGCAGGTGAAGCTCGTTCCGCTCCAGTTATGACCAGCATGGAAATGCCTCTGGATCCTACAAATAAAGGACATCAGTTACTTAGAAAAATGGGTACGTTTTACGGCTCATTGTTAGTGGTACTTCTACGAATCGTTTCAAAAATGAAATGCTATTTTAAACATATTTCACGTTTCAGTCAGCATTATTCAAACGCTTACGCTTGGAAACTCTGAAATGAATCTCTAGTGTAGCATAACGCTTTTTCACATGAGCTTAATCTGAATTGTGTTACACTCGGATAGTGAATGTTTGAACATTATTGTGTTGTACTCTTTAGGATGGGGCGGCGGAGGACTCGGTTCAAGTGAACAAGGCATTCAAGACCCGGTGAAAGGCGGGGAAATACGAGACGGCGCCGCTGAACGCTATCGTGGGATTGGTGTACCAGAAGTTGATCCGTTCGAACAATTCCGAAAACAGCAAGCCAAACAGTTTATGGTTGCAAAGGGTACTGCACGAAAAGTAAAAACGCTCGCTTCTGAAGCTGCAGCGGCTGTTGTCAAGGAGAAATCGAGCAGAAAATAATTAATGCTTTATTGATTTTGGGTTTGGGCGATCCTGTGGCCATGTGGGCAAGCGGAACTTAATCCCGTCGAAATATCTGGGCTTTCACCTTTAAATTTAAAAATATTTCCCTCTTTTCTCAAATTTGACGCCTTCCAACATATTTGGGCTGGCTACAGGTTTTGCTGTTTATATAATTATATATATGCTTTGCAAGTTGCCTTGGTTGGAACAGTTTAAATTTTTAGTATCCAGTGTTTAACTTTAAATTTTAGCCCCACGGCTAAAGTAGCCTCGTACCAACCGTAACCAACCTCACTAAACCAACCCCAAAACCAACCGTAAACCAACCGTAAATACCTCGCGAAACCAACAAAGTAAACCAACCGAAAACCACTTAAACCCTAAACCAACCGCAAAACCAACCTAGCAAAACCAATCGTAAACCAATCATAAACCAACCACTAACCAACCAGTCAATAACCAATAAAAACCTCAAACCAACTCAATAAACCAACCAAACCAACCGTAAACCAACCTAAAACCACAAACAAAACCACCAATAAACCAATCTAAACCAATCAAACCTCAACCCGAGAAACCAACCAAAACACTTAAACCAACCTAAACCAACCCTAAACCAACCCAAAACCAACCCAACAACCCAACAAAACAACCTAAACCAACCTAAACCAACCATAAACCAACCCCAACCACTAAACCAACCTAACAACCCAAAACCAACCCAAAACCAACCCAAAACCAACCAAACCAACCACCAAAAACCAACCAAAACCACTAAACCAACCCAAACCAACCCAAAACCAACCACAAAACCAACCCAAAACCAACCAAACCACAAACCAACAAACCAACCAAAACCACTAAACCACCCAAACCAACCCAAAACCAACCAAACCAACCAAACCAACCAAACCAACCAAACCAACCAAACCAACCATAAACCACAAACCAACAAACCAACAACCTATAAAAAATATAAAAAACATAAACAAAAACAACCAAAAAAAACCACAACACAAAACACACCAAAACCACAAAACCCCAAACAACAAACAACCAAACAACCACACACCACCAACCCACCATAACAATCGGACTAAAATGGATGTTATACCGTTTCATTCGCTATTTTAGCGAAATCAATTTTTGCATGAGTGGCTACAGCGGGAAGGCAATCTCCAATATTTGTTGAGTAAAAATAGCATATTTTGATGTAACTGGTTGTATATTTGTTGATGAAAGCTATGCACTATTGAGTAAAAGTTTGTCCATTGAGTTTATTTTCATTTAACCACAATCTTTGTACAGCAAATTTGTGATTGTAGGTCAGGGGTATTTCTGACAAATTCAGAGTAAATAAAGAGACGTTATTTGTTTGTCAATTTGTAAAGAAAACATAGCGGATTTTCACAAATTTTTCAATATTTGAATGAATTTGATCCTTATTTCAAATTGATGTGATTATAGATGGGACTGGATATGTATCCACAACGAAATGCGTATCCGACTATCCGCTGGATATCGAAATGCTATTATGTACAAAATTTTTTGCAATATTTGCTTCAACATTAAAGTAGCTGGAGTTGACGAAAATAAGTTCTGTATTCAACCCTGAGTTAAAATATTTGCATGATTATTCCATGATGATTAAAAATCTTACTTGATTTTTAAAACATGCGTAAAATTCAAAAACTTCAGTTTATCCTGATATTTATTGGTAGAATAATTTCTATTTTCAAATTATATCAGTAACCCAGTGAAAAATTTGCATCGAATATATACGCACTGTCAAGTACTAAAATATTCCGTTTAGACAATAAACAGTTTCATTCTTTTAGTGAAATAAGAGCTTTGCAATATTTTGAGTTTTTATTTTTAATCAAGCAATTAAATAAGTCTAAAACAAAGCTTAAGATTAGCACAAGCAAAAAATTCGTCTAAAATTTATGCTTACTCTATTACGGTCTAATCAGAAAGAGGCACTAGCTTTTCCAGAGTATGGCGGACGGTTGTACGCATTCCGTCTGAACTTTTTTTGGTAAGGTCTTACACTTTTCAATCTGAAATTTGTTTGTGATTAAGTCCGTACCTTACAATTTTTCCCTTAGAAAATTTTTTGGTGAAAAATTGCGGTTCAAAACAGCAGCCGCCCATCAGAATATTCTGAATCCGCCACTGAAAGCGGGACATTACTTAAAGTTAAAACGGGCTGATGTTTGCACGATCTGGCGTATGTAATGTGTTTCTCCTTGGAACGGAAAACGATTGATGTATATATAGTTCGAAGGAAGGCTGACTTTCGATAGTATCTATGTTGCAGTGGTTTATATGAGACAGAGCCAAGCTAAATCAATTCAGTTTCAGGTGGTCAACGCAAGTCTTTATTAGTCATTGACAATCTTCTAAACCGAATACACAGGACAGAGCTATTGAGGCAGTTTCAGAAAAAATAACGAATTTAGAATCGTATGTTTTGTGCTCATAACAATCACCATGTGGGTCAGAGTAGTCCCTTTAGAGCAACCAGTTAAACAAACGCTTAAGAAACGAAAATTGATGTTTGGAAACCCAAAAAAACGCAAAATAAAGTTTATAATATCCCAAATAGAAAATTTAATTTTGGATACTTGTATAAATCAGGATGCAACAAGAATTATAAAATACCGGAACCTGGAAAAAAAAGCTTGTTACAAAAAAATCATATTTATTTTATAGCTCTTATGCTGTAAACACACCATTTAGAAAAAAATCATGAAACAAATGCAGTAGGTGGAAACATATGATAAATTATGGAGTATGGCACAAATTGAAAAGTTTGTCAATACGCGATCAGACAATTTTAGAAAAATAAGTTAGAATAATATGCCAATATTTCTTAAATTTTCGAATGAGAAAAATTTTCAATACTGAAAATACCGGAAAATTCCGTGAAAAAATACCGGATTCATTACCGGAACCGGATAGTGAAAATTATACCGGATTTCCCTACCGGAACCGGAATTACGGTTGCACCCTCATAAAAATATCCGTCAACAATTGCCGATATCATGATATGAAAAAATATCCGATGATCATCACTAGATGTGATGTGTACAAATTTTAAGTATTTCTCTCCCTTTTAGATTCTAGATTACATTTTGTTGCTTAGGCTTAGGCTTAGGAACACATTTTTGCAACGCTTAGGGTTAGGTTTAGGCTTAGGAACACGCATTATTTACCGTTACACCCCATAAAGTTACATTGGCCAGTATTTCTATGACGAAAAAGTATACCGATGTTTACCGAAAACAGCATCCTTCACTGAGATTTCAAGCAATGACACGTGGGACTGCATGCTTATCCGCTGCCTGTGCAGTCCATTCGAATGTAGGCTTGCTACGACAGCATTTGTGTTGACATAAATTTGGTGATAAAGGCAGAGGAGCGAGTTGAACGACTTAGTAGTAGATCGTGTTTTGCTTATGTTTTCCTAAGCGTCAGAGTACGAGCTGACCACGTGCCTGCTTTTCCAACTGTTTAAACCAAGGGCTCATATTCTCAAATAGGTTAAGCGCCTGTCACCAGTTGATAATTGGTGTTGTAGCTTTCGAAACACGGATTGATGAGGTTCGAAATTTTGTACATTTTTTGCAGTTGATTTGTCAGACTCTGGTGCCAAGTTTGAAATCCGCAATTCTAGGAGTTCTGTGCGCCGTATTTTCTGCTAAACCATCTTGATGTAGCGGTAAATTTGATACAGATTAATATTACTTTTATTATATCTAGTGGTAAGTGTTATTTATATGTAAACTATTTTATAATCATGGCAGAAGAAAGTCAGCAAACACCAATGTTACCCCAAGATTCGAATGTGGCACGTATTGAGCGGCCTGAAACTGATCACAATGCTCAAAACCGAAAGGTGAGCAATGTGGGTGGAAATTACTCAGGGAAGGATGGTGTATGTCATCGAGGAGTGTAGCCCAGGGTGGCATCGAATCCACGATTTGACCGAATCCGAATGGAGTGCTAATTTGCCGAAACCAAACCCGAATCCGAATCGTGCATGTTGCAAATTTCAGATATATATGTATAATTTGTTTCAGAATATCAACGCAATGCCAGCCGTATAAATTTTAATACGTTAATATATTTCGTCCCGACGTCAGTTCTGAGATTTTTCACCTGAAATAAAAAATATTGATTTTTATAGCAAGGTATTTAAAAATTTTATTGCTCAAAAATGAAAAAACATACTGCCGAACATTGTTGGATTCGGCTTTTCCACAACCGAATCCGAATCCGAACCTCAACTTTTTGCCGAATCCGAATCCGAACCATTGTTGACACCCTGGTGTAGCCAGGGGTAGATGTCAAGCCCCACCGAGAATCTGGTATTGAAAGTATGATTAAGAGACGTCTAAAACCAAATTCTTGACAATAGTTGATATATGTTGCTTTTAAAATTTGCGAATTCAACATCGTTTTGGTCAGCTTAAATGTAATAGTCCTAATTATCTCCGACTGGAATTGTTGCCGATTGATTGCATCCTGATGTATATTAAGTGGTCAGAAACCGCAATCAGGAATTCTTACTAGGTGGGGGAGGGGGCAAGCAGAATCGGCCATGAGAGGGCAAAGCTTTTCGCAGGGAGGGTGGCGCCTCCGCCCCGCAGTTGCACACATTGATGTCTGTGGCTCGGGTATGAACGAGGTGATTTAGGCAAGCTGATATTGCGCTATTCATTGACACTGTTATTGTGTTGGTAATTGTAAAAAACCGCTGCTATGAAAAGGCTTTCATATCTTATTATACTTCTTGTATTAAACTGTAAGTGTACTTTTCGGTATTGTTTACGCAACTGACGTGCGTTTATAGTTAAAACAGTGCCACTTAGTTTTTTTTAAGTTAACAACTCTTTAAAATACACCAGATTTGACATCCGATTGTGCACAGCGACACGCTATGACGCAATTTAAATATATACTTTTTGACATTTTAGTACAAATTTTGATTGTAGGCGGAGGCTGTTTGTCTTCGCGGTAGTGTTTGACTAAAATTTGTATGCGTTTGGTGGTATTTTCTTGTATTAAATTTATCTTTGAACGCGAAAATTATGACGCTGTAAGATATGAGGAAAATCCGATTTATCTGCGAACTGTTCTATTTTGAGTGTATATGTTGTAGTTCAAGTCGTAATTTAGCCCAATTCCGAATTCGGCTGGTCCAAAGCGGAATTACGTCGGATAAAGTTGTGCGTTTTCTGATTGGCTGCTTGTGATAGTCGTAATCGAGTTTGATTCCACTTAGTAACACAAACTGTTTGGCAGCCAACAATTACGTAGCCACTCAGAAAAGTGTATTTGCATCAGCTAATAGTATTTGAGTATGACATTACGCTATATAGTAACCAATCATGAGGCATGCACTTGTAGCAGAGAGAATTACGCCGTGACCTAGCCCAAGTTGTAATTCCGCCCTGGACAAGCCCAATTTCGAATTGGACTAGTCCAACTCGGAATTGGGTGGAATCACGGCTTGGGCTATAAACATATGTGCTCAATGTTTTGAAATCGGCTAAAATTCGTTTAAAACTGAGCTGATGTGTTTTTGTGATTTTTTATGCTTCGATATTGTCTTAAATCTCAAATATTCAGCGAATCGTTACATGGTGTTTCAAAGTTAAATGTCAGCGTAAAGTATAAACAGTCGTCAATTGAGTTATGAATGATTAAAAAGTTTAATCTTTATTTTTTTCGTTTCTAACGCTATCGGGCTTGGAAGATAACCTGATTATTATTATTTCATTTTTACGGTCTGGTAAACAAGAAATAAAGCAAAGCCGGCATGCGAGGTTGAGAAGAAACCAGAGAAATATTTAAAACGATTCTAAATTATTAGGCTAAAAAGCTGGTTGTTTTTAATGATCACAACACACTTGACGACACCGTTTCGACACCACCTAGCCATGTAACCAGGAAGCAAAAAGATATTAAGAGAGGGAATGAAAAGTTAAAGTAGTATAAAATTCTTTCGAAGCTGCAAAACAATTTAAAGGCGTGGTGGGGACGAAGGTGACCATGGGGCGGCGCCCTTTTCGGCCCTACACCCGTAGTTCCGGCGTTGCACCGACAATTATTGTGTCCGCACAGAAGATAATATAATTTGTAGCTCTTTGATGGTTTAGATTCAAGCTTTAATTTCCTCATCTTGATTTAATTTGCTGTATCAAGCGTGGATGATCAGTGATCACTCGTAAACAAGGGTGTGCAACTGTGGCTGTTACCACCGCGCGTTGCATTTTTGCTGTAGCCCAGTACACCTGGAACTTTGAAAATTTAAACGGATCAACTTTGTGCCGTTGGCAATATTTGGTTTTTCTAGCGTTTGCGCAACTTTCAATACCCCCTAAATAAATGGGGTCGGCCAAAAATGCAACGTGCGCTGGGCAGGGATGCCAAAAATGCAACGTGCGCTGGGCAGGGATGTGCGGTCTCGGTAAGTCTCGGGATTTGGCTGGTCTCGGTTTTTTGTGTCTCGGTAGGTTTTAAACCGAGAACAAAGGTGAATGACAAGTGGCGTGGGGTCGTGTTATATTTCGGTGTCTGTGTTTGTCAGCTTGTTTTTGTGTAGAAATAAAATTTTGCGGTAATTTTTGTGTTTAGAAGTACGAAAATACATTCAAAACTTTTGTTAGAAAAAATTTTATTTTGATGCTCGGTAACGGTCAAAAATTGACCAAGACCGAGACCGAACGGTCTCGGTCTCGGTTGTCGGGTCTCGGTTTTTGACCGAGACCGCACATCCCTGGTGCTGGGTAGATTCTTTTGTACACAGAATGTACCCAGTTGCACACTCTTGTAAAAAGAATCATTATCGAAATTTGGTTGTATATTAGATATATATTTTAAATTAATTTTTGTTTTAATTTTAGCGCAAAATGACTGTACGACACAAAGTATCTCCCGTCATTTATTTTTGTGTTATTGCGTTTGGTGCATCCTCGTGGCTTCACATCAATGGCATTTGGGTCGAATTACCATTGCTCGTTTATGAATTGCCTGAAGGTAAGATTGGTTGAATTTTTGAAAAGTTCGATTTTTTTGTATGCTAAACATTTATTATTTGGGTTTGCAAAAGTTGCTATCAAAATCAAAAATTTCCGACTGCTGGTTCACGTACGAGTATCGTCAAATAATTAATAATTGTTTTGGGCGGTTTACTGTCGGCATAGACGTAATAAGTGTTTGAAAATCAAATGTCCCAAAGTTCAAAATTTGGATGTGAAATAGTGATATTAAATAATAATAATAATAATAATAATAAGCCTGATTATTTAAAAATGTTTCTATAATCGAAGTTTGGCTGGACAAACAACGCTTTTTACGTTCGCAGTATTGTTCTGTAAGTTGTAACACAATAAACTATTCAGACTAAAGTTACGAATATTGTTTATCTGATTTAGTTTTTATGTAAAATATTTGATTCATCCAGGCAATCCTTAACAGTTAAATTTATATACATGAAACAGCTTTTGGCTCTTGTAGACTATCAACCACATTTAAACATTTAAAACTAAAGGCTTAAGCTAAGACGTAGGTTTAGGAAAAGGTTTAGACAAAGGTTGCTTATTCTCAGGTAAGCGCATTTTCCTAAATCTGAGCCGGGCAACGAGAGCATGAGCCTGTGTGGGCAACTTAAACAAGAAACCTGCATTGATTACAGGCTGGAACTTACCATCGTATTTGGCGACTATTGTACAAATCGCAGTCGTTGGACCGCTACTGTATGCTGCAGTTGAAAAGTGTGCACCGCAACGTGCCGTATATCGTCATCTTGGTTGGTTAATTACAGCAATGCTTGTATTTGGATGCATTGTTACCGTACTGCTTGCACTGTTTTGGCATTCGACTGCAGTAATTGCCGGCTCGCGTCGAAGTATAGCACTGTTTGCGTTGTTTTTCTTCGTTTCACTTATTGATTCAACGTCAAATGTTACATTTTTACCGTATATGGGTATTTTGCAACCGTCTTATATAGTCGCGTATTTTATTGGTATGGGATTTTCAGCGCTGGTGCCAAGCAGTCTAGCGTTAGTTCAAGGGTCTGGTCATATTCGATGTGTTCCGGCGAACAATACTACGTCAAATTTGGAGCTAACAAGCCGAGACGTTGCGTATAATCAATCTCAAGGTATAAGCTTCGCTGAAAGTAATATAGCGTCAGTCGCACGCGGAAGTCAATTATCGCTGACCAAATATGTCGCTCAAAGCACTCCGCCACTATTTAGCGTTGAAGTGTTTTTCTTGTGTCTTTTGGTATCCTTTTTTGTTTCGTTGGTATCGTTTTGTATACTGAATTGGTCGCGCGCTGGACGTGCGCAACGCGTATCATCATCATCAACAACAACAACAACAACAACAACAACGTCACCAAGTAACATTCCAGCGGGTGCATGTGAAAGTGGAATAGCGAACCAGGATGATTCTAAAAATCCGACGTCTGGAGTACGTAACTTTGTGACCGACAGTGACGAACAGTATTTAGTGTCGTCCCAGCCAGCGACCCCTGCTTTAGATCCGAAATCAAGCGTTGAAGCTAAGTTGAATGCTCCAAAGCGGACGTATGGTAGCAATGAGCTTAGTTTTGGCAGTTATAGTGATCGGCAAGATGGCCAACCAGTGGACTGTAAACAAAACTTTGAACCAAATAATACTCAAAATTCGAATTCGGGTCAAATTAAGTCGCAAAATGTAGACAGAAATGACAAAACGGTTGACAATGGAAACGCCGCTGGTGGTAATACTTGTTCAGAAGAACTGTCAACAATATCGTATCTTACGTTGTTAGGGTTAACTTCGTGGGTATGTGCGTTAATGAACGGCATTCTACCTTCGATTCAATCGTACTCGTGTTTACCGTACGGGCAAACAGTTTATCATATTGCGGTGACATTGGGGAACATTGGTAAGAAGTAGCCGTATTCTCAGCTGTGTGTACCACCTATTGCCAGTTGGCAGTTAAACATAGATTGTTCAACAAGAGAATTGTAGCA
>JASANG010003017.1:0-11954 GCA_030248215.1 Enoplolaimus lenunculus
ACTTTGACCCTCCACCCCATCGCTATAAATACTTATTTTGTGAACAACATTTTGGCACAAAATTCTAGCAGTGCGTTTCACTCTAATTTTCGCAACCAAATAGCGAAGCAAAATACAGAATATCAAACTAAACTGAGGCAATCTGTTACAATTGCGCTTGTCAACCACCGAAATAATGCTAATTTCACAAAACTATGTTTCACGTCACTAGGTATGTACTTTCCACTTTACTATGAAACATACTGAGCACAATTCAATTTTTGAATGGCTGAGTATGCACACAAAACGATTATTTGACTTCCACAATAAGCCACGTAGACATATAGATCATAATAAAGAGTAAAAGTGCATTGTTTTTGAAATTCTTAGCATCGTTACAAAGCTTGCCTTTAGAAGTTCAATCAATATAAAAAAGGATTCCGTTAACAAATAATTGAAAGTGTAGATGTTTTTCAAAATCCATGTTGACTTAGATTATACGCAATGAAGTTAACTTTAACCCTATTTTATACGTTTCGTCAGACTCTGCAACTTGGAATGCCATAGGAATTTCTACGGAAACCTGTTCCGTAGTCAGCCAGATATCATAGCGCAGTTTATAGTCTTTTATAACGAGTGATGAATATCCAACATTTTTAACACTCGGAATTTCTGGAACTTTAGTTTTTATCCTTTATTAATAAAGCACTTCTTTTTATAACTCGTAGCACTTCCGAATTCGGTGCAATATTGTGGACATTTGACAATGCGATGCTATATATTTCCGCACTCATACAATGATGATTGAAAACATTTTGGGCTGAATGAGAGCGGAATAAAAAACTGAGCAATCGTATTTTCAGAGCCAAGCCCTCGTTCAAAACCCTCCTCGTTAGTGCAATGTATATGTGTCCTCCTTCAGATCAATACAACCACGAAGACGAGCAAAACTCCATAAAAAGTATAGATGGGCACCGGGTATCCGGAAAAAGTATAGATAGGCACCGGATATCTTGATATACGGATATCCAGATATCAAAAATATCTGGATATGTATCCGGAAAGAAACGTGTATCCAGATATTCATCGGATATTCGAAATGCTATTGTTTAAAAAATTTTAGGAATAATTTGCATTGTTTCAGGCGAAAACCAATTTTGTATACAAACCCGAGTTAAAATACTGAACCACATTGCTGGACAATTCCGCATAATGATTTATAATTTCGAGTTTTGTAAAACATGCAAAAATTTAAAGAAAAACTTAAGTTTAGCTTTATATATATCGGAATAATGACTTTGTATTTTTAAATAATCTCAAAATTAGCCCAGTGAAAAATTTGAATCAAATACTAACCGCCAAGTACAAAATTTATTACCTTTGCAAGAAAAAAGAAAAGTCCGCTTAATATCAGAGTACAACTGGAGGTCTGCCTCCGGCTATTGCTTTGGCGGAATATCGGTCTCCGGTTCCGGCTCCGATAAAATTTTTGCCGGAGATTCCGGCAATTTCGGCAGTAAAATTATGCATAACTTTGCAAAATTTAACTGTTTAGTGTGTGTCGTTCTACTTTTGTCACAATTTTCAGAGGAAAATTTCCGAAATTTCACAGAAAATTAGCGTAAAACCAAAAAACTTTACAACATATTTCAAATATTGGCTAAAATTAACTGACTAGCTATCATTTTTGCTACATAATTTTCATATCACCTCCGGCTCCGGCAAGTTTCGCTGACTTCCGGCTCCGGTATTTTTCTCCTCCGGTTGCACCCTGCTATATATATATAACCAACCGAGTCGCGCCGCGAGATTATTACGGGCGTCATGTCAAATTCTGATCGCTATTGGTTTAATAACGACGCCAATCCTAACTAAGTATGATACTAATTAGTATTAAAAGGCTACCTTGCAAACCTGGCAATCTGTAAATGACGCGTTTGAATTTCCCATGACACAGATATAACCGATGAGCTCATAACATTTGAAATCAAACCCCTCGCGAAAGCGACAAACACTTTCTCTGCACTTCACCTAATTCCAGGATTTACAGTGTTGTTTTGTACTCCAGTCACATTGAACAAACTGTGCATTTTTCAACATCAATGCAGACATAACGTGGATGATCCATGAGCTGTGTGAGAAGTTCGTGATTTTGACTTAAGCCTGTATCCTGTATCGCCTGTATAGTTCTTTCCTCGATGTATGCGTATCGCTCTGATTTAGTAAAACGCGGCCGGTAAATGTTTATTATAAATCCCAACCCGCAACCCGTATGACACAAAATACCCAAGATTAAGGCCAGCAAATCACAGGTTATGCAATTTAACTGGTAACCCGAGCCGGAATCCTTAAAGCCGACGTCTGAATCTGATTTAATCCAGCCACTGGCTTTACCGTACCCAATACTTTTGCCGTTTTCCAGAATCCGTGCAATTCTAACCCCGTTAGAATTACACCCCGTTAAACCGTGTACTCTAACCCCGTTAGAGTTACACCAAATTTCCGACCAATCTAACCCCGTTAGATTTGGCCCAGCCGTTGTAGAATAATAAATCTAACCCCGTTAGATTTATTAGACTACTTTTTCCCAGGTTTCCTTTAATACCCCAAGTTTCCTTTAACACATGCCACCAGTATTCTATACTGGGTAAATACCGCGCCTTGCGCACCGCCAATTAACACCGTGATGCCGTAATTCCTTCACATCCTATGCCACCGTGACAATTCTTAATTTAAATCAATTCGACCTTACTTATTAAAATTTCCGCTTTCAACGCAAACCAAAACTCTAGAAAACAATGTAGAAATCCGCTCGCCACCAGCCAATAAAATAACAACCGAATTTGAGAAAATCAACACCAAGACTGATTCCGGTCCTGGCTACCCATATCGGCATCTCGACCTCATTTGCATTTTTGCCGACACCCACAATTGGGTGTCCGCAATGCGGTTGAGGTCCAGAGCCACACATCCGGTACTACAACAACAACAACAACAATACGCCGGAGACACACATAATATAAGCACCATATTGGTGCTGACATAGCCTAGCTATGTCGTTATCCGCAGCATAGGCCAACAACAATTGCAATACTAATCAATACCGTCATACGGCCACGCAGGGCCCCAGGTAAGTTTACATTGCGGACACAGCCGCCATAGCATAGTTTTACCAATTTCTACGCCCTGTAGCAACGCCTAAGCCTAACTTAAGTTCTAAGAGAGACTAGGTGGAGCCAGGGACTCCCTTAAGGTGTGGTTTTAATATAAGGTTTTATTTTATATTTTAGTTTTTAGTTTGAAATAGGTTTCCGACCCTGGCATCGAACAAAATTTTATGGCCCTATTTACTGCCTTTTTTGCCGTCGCTAAAAAGCGTAAATCCACACAACAATTACTAACAATAACAAACAACAATTTTTATTTCGTTTTCTTTCTTTTATTTTTTTTAGGTGGCTATGCCAGGCACTTAAACCTATTTCAAACTAAAAACTAAAATATAAAATAAAACCTTATATTAAAACCACACCTTAAGGGAGTCCCTGGCTCCACCTAGTCTCTCTTAGAACTTAAGTTAGGCTTAGGCGTTGCTACAGGGCGTAGAAATTGGTAAAACTATGCTATGGCGGCTGTGTCCGCAATGTAAACTTACCTGGGGCCCTGCGTGGCCGTATGACGGTATTGATTAGTATTGCGTATGAGTTGGCCTAATCTGCGGTAACGACATAGCTAGGCTATGTCAGCACCAATATGGTGCTTTATTATGAGTGTCTCCGGCGTATTGTTGTTGTTGTTGTAGTACCGGATGTGTGGCTCTGGACCTCAACCGCATTGCGGACACCCAATTGTGGGTGTCGGCAAAAATGCAAATGAGGTCGAGATGCCGATTTGGGTAGCCAGGACCGGAATCAGTCTTGGTGTTGATTCGCTTAAAGTCGGTTGTTTATTTCTATTGGCTGGTGGTAAATAGCAGTTACATTGTTTCTTGAATTTTGGTTTGAGCGTTGAAAGCGGAAGTTGTAATAAGTAAGGTCGAGTTGATTTAAACTAAGAATTGTCACGGTGGCATAGGATGTGAAGGGAATTACGGCAGTACGGTGTTAATTGGCGGTGCGCAAGGCGCGGTATTACCCAGTATAGAATACTGGTGGCATGTGTTAAAGGAAACTTGGGGTATTAAAGGAAACCTGGGAAAAAGTAGTCTAATAAATCTAACGGGGTTAGATTTATTATTCTACAACGGCTGGGCCAAATCTAACGGGGTTAGATTGGTCGGAAATTTGGTGTAACTCTAACGGGGTTAGAGTACACGGTTTAACGGGGTGTAATTCTAACGGGGTTAGAATTGCACGGATTCTGGAAAACGGCAAAAGTATTGGGTACGGTAAAGCCAGTGGCTGGATTAAATCAGATTCAGACGTCGGCTTTAAGGATTCCGGCTCGGGTTACCAGTTAAATTGCATAACCTGTGATTTGCTGGCCTTAATTTTGGGTATTTTGTGTCATACGGGTTTCGGGTTGGGGATTTATAATAAACATTTACCGGCCGCGTTTTACTAAATCAGAGCGATACGCATACATCGAGGAAAGAACTATACAGGCGATACGGGATACAGGCTTAAGTCAAAATCACGAACTTCTCACAGCCTGAAACAATGCAAATTATTCCTAAAATTTTTTAAACAATAGCATTTCGAATATCCGATGAATATCTGGATACACGTTTCTTTCCGGATACATATCCAGATATTTTTGATATCTGGATATCCGTATATCAAGATATCCGGTGCCTATCTATACTTTTTCCGGATACCCGGTGCCCATCTATACTTTTTATGGAGTTTTGCTCGTCTTCGTGGTTGTATTGATCTGAAGGAGGACACATATACATTGCACTAACGAGGAGGGTTTTGAACGAGGGCTTGGCTCTGAAAATACGATTGCTCAGTTTTTTATTCCGCTCTCATTCAGCCCAAAATGTTTTCAATCATCATTGTATGAGTGCGGAAATATATAGCATCGCATTGTCAAATGTCCACAATATTGCACCGAATTCGGAAGTGCTACGAGTTATAAAAAGAAGTGCTTTATTAATAAAGGATAAAAACTAAAGTTCCAGAAATTCCGAGTGTTAAAAAATGTTGGATATTCATCACTCGTTATAAAAGACTATAAACTGCGCTATGATATCTGGCTGACTACGGAACAGGTTTCCGTAGAAATTCCTATGGCATTCCAAGTTGCAGAGTCTGACGAAACGTATAAAATAGGGTTAAAGTTAACTTCATTGCGTATAATCTAAGTCAACGGATTTCTAAAACATCTACACTTTCAATTATTTGTTAACGGAATCCTTTTTAATATTGATTGAACTTCTAAAGGCAGCTTTGTAACGATGCTAAGAATTTCAAAAACAATGCACTTTTACTCTTTATTATGATCTATATGTCTACGTGGCTTATTGTGGAGGTCGAATAACGTTTTGTGTGCATCTCAGCCATTCAAAATTGAATTGTGCTCGCTAATGTTTCATAGTAAAGTGGAAAGTACATACCTAGTGACGTGAACTATAGTTTTGTGAAATTAGCATTATTTCGGTGGTTGACAAGCGCAATTGTAACAATTGCCTCAGTTTAGTTTGATATTCTGTATTTTGCTTCGCTATTGGTTGCGAACATTAGGTGAACGCACTGCTAGAATTTTGTGCCAAAATGTTGTTCACAAAATAATATTTATAGCGATGGGGTGGAGGGTCAAAGTCAAAGTCAAAAGTTTATTCACCGAGTAAACATACTTACGTATTTAAGATACGAATATGAATAGGTAAATAAAATGAGTTGGAACGGAGGGCAAACCTCTCTAACATCCAACCGAAATCGATCTATAAGGTTAACTGTTCATGGCGGTCATACTTCAGAAATTTTTTAAGTGCGTCGCGAGGGAGTCGTCGAAGAAACTGTGCAAGAGAACCTGCTCGGGGAACCGGGAGCCCATTTATATTGTTAGGTAGGCTATTCTAGGAGGATACAACCCGATAGAAGAACGAACCACGACCAGCTATATTAAAGAACTTCGGAAAATTCAAGCTAAGGTCGTTTTTCCTGGTGCGAGAAGTTCCAGAAAACTGCAAACAGCTGTAACTCTCTTTTGTTGGAAAGGCAGAAAATCATAAATAATAAATTTTCTTTGATTCACACCCAACCCTGCCGAAGGAGCGGCTTTATTTTTGCCAAAGCCATGACACCTGTGTCGGGGCCCTGTTTTCAGAAGGATTCTAAATTCAGAGCAATTCTAGGTACTGTGTGGTTTATATGTACCGTTGACACGCAAAATGTAATAAATTTTCGCAATTAGATTCTTGCTTTGTTCATTCTAGTTTTAATTTTTTTATGGTTCTATGACAATAGCACTGCAGTATATTGCATGTGTACATAACGGACAATCATGTACCACTTGCTTACATTTCCTAATTTTCAACAAGGTCGTCCCTTGACCGTCCATCGTTTTTTTCGACTGGATACCGTGTTCATAGCGCGCCAATTTACTTTGCGCTCACGGGGCATCCGTCATGTCTGTCTATTATATGCCGACCGTATGCTGCCAGCAAGCATACGTACTATGCAATGCAATGTCCTATATTGCATGTGCACATAACAGACAAGCATAAGCATGTGTCACATACTTACAATTATATAGTTTTTAGTTCTTAGCTCTCAACTCGAATGCTAGAAGATAAAGCTCAGTTCATTTGTCTGCCAACGAGGAGTATGCTTTAAAAATCATTGCATACAATTTAACGATTTCCCACAGTTTATACATTGGATTAGGGTGGTAACAAAAGATAAGGAATCTGATTCAGTTTCAGCTTTAAAAATATTTTACCTGAAAAATATATTAAAATTTTGCAAAATCTCGTTTCCGTACTTTACCCCTAACCGAAGGAGTATATAACGTTTCATTTTATACTGAAATTGGTAACTCGTATAGGTACCTATTTTATCCTAACGAAACGTTAAAAATATCTAGCGAAATAACCGTATTGCACCGGACTAGTTCGCTAATCGGCTTTTAAAAACAAGCAGTAACTTGCTGCGATTTCTTCGTCGAAAACAGAATAGAACAATACCCGGTTGTAGGAAAAATGGTAATAATTTAACGTTCCCTGGTCTTGTGTCAGTAATACAAAGTTCAAAAAGCGTAGAAACAATCCCGTGTCACTGAAGGTACCTGTTTGCTTATCTATATATAATCTCCAATATGTGTACACTCAACATGACTGGCAGTGGTCTTAGCTAAGAGCAATATTGCGTAATTGGAATCACTAACATGTGTGTCTGGTGTTCTCCACGGCGTACTTAAAGGAAAATATAGTAGTATGTATTTTGTGAAATTCATGGTCTAGTATGGGTTCAGGCAAATTTCTGTAAATTTTGCAAAATTGCGGCAGGACATGCCATATACTCATATCTTCTCCACAGAGATCGCATAATATTGCATATTAATTCAGAATCCGAGTTACAGAGGGCCAGTTCGAATATATAGTTAGCATCAAGCTGAGTGGCAAATGTTCAATTTCAACTTGTGATGGGATAATTTAAACGTCTTACTAACTTTTGGCAAGAGCATTAGGAGGACGTTAAAAAAGCATTCGGAACAGTTTACTACACTTCGTAAAATAGTGTTTGTGTTCAGGTTTTCTCTTGGCGTTGTATTTGATTTTTTGCAGGCAGTATTGCAGTTTTAAAGAGTTCAGAGTTGCTTTAAAGAAATTACAAAGTTGTAAAATCTGTGCTTCCAAATAATGCATTTTAGTGAGTTTTAAAACAAATTTAACCGTAATAACTAATTAAATTTGACGGAGATTTTGACCGAAATTATTCCGAAGTCGGAGAAAAAAAATTTCTTACAACCGGAAACGGATACAGACTTTCGGATGTGTTCTGGAAACTACTATTACTACACTGATACGATTGACTTTTTTGGTTTTGCGGCTGTTGCTAGCGGCAGGATTATAATTTCTCATTGACGTATAAGCGAGGAACAATGTCGCGCAAACGGTGGAAACATATCAAAACGTGGCACAAATTCATTTTTGACTGGGAGATATTGAGAATAATTTTCCACGAGAAATTTTGTAAAGAAACTGATTCAAGAAAGATTTGGTATAAGTCACAGTACGCTTTCTAATCAGTTCATTTTGGCTCCAGAAAGGCTGAGTCGCACTACTTTTGCGTAACAATTCTCAAACGCGCTTTTAGTTTTCTTGTTCGCACTAGTGCGAACTATCCCGTAGGTTGTAGAGCTGTTATAGGTAATTGTAATTACTACACTTTATTATATACGTACGTATGTAACTTCAGTATAAAATTGGAAGCCATTGACTGCGCAAACACATTGTTTTGCAAAGGCTTTTTAACATGATTTGCTGCGGGCATTGACAGTTTTGTGCATGGCGCTGGTTACAATACAACGGTCACCTACGCCCAGTTCTAGCAGTCAAGAAGAGGTACGTGAATGGTGTATTTAGTTGGTTTTTGTTGTAGTTTGTTTAGTTGACCTGTGTTAATTTCGGAATTATTTTACCAAGTCTTTGAGCAGGTACAATGTATTTGTACAGTGGTTAATAGTTATGTGTTATGCTTTATTGTGTTGTATAGTGTAATTTCATATGTTGTCTTGGTTTCTTCATTTTGGAGAAAAGGAAGATATATTTGCAACATGTCGGGGTTCAACCGGATATAAAAAAATACCGGAGCCGCAGCGGTAATTCACTGTTATATTGACAAAAAGCTAACTTAGTTACCTCATTGTACTGTTTGCTACAATTTATTATAATAAATTTATTCGTAAAAAGTTTTGGTCGTGACTGTGTTTTCTAGTATATTTATATAATATATTCCATCATATGGAATTATCTATATATTTTATCATTTGGGACAAAATTTACCACTAAATATTGTGATTTCAGTCGTAAATTATTGTAAAATGTAGAGTTATTAGTGTTATATTCACGATAAATAACCGGCGATGTAGAATATTGGAGCCGGGTAGCCGTTTTCACCATGGTAGAATATTGGAGCCGGGTAGCCGTTTGCACCCTGACATATGTACGTACGTTACGTATGCAGTTTGTAAAATAAATAGAAGACTATAGTTTAGAGCAATACCTTGTCGTATTTTGAATTTTGCACAAGCTTAAAAATGTAATCCATTTTTAGGAAGGCAGTAAAATGCACTGCTGTAAATATTGTTATAAAATGACCTGTTCCCAAATGGATAAAAAAATATAAGCAGAGAATAAACTCGTCCAGTAATCGTATGCCGTTCAGTAGATTGCGAAGGAATCAATTTGTCTGAATCTAAGAGCAACATAGTGCTCGGCTAGGGGATAAATTTCAATTGCACCTTTATTCATTAAAGTATTATGTACTGTAGTTTATCTGGAAATTATATATAAATAAATGCGTACAGAGCTTTAGTGTGAATTAAATATAGATCGGACATTAATGTAGCATACTTTAAAGCCCACTACTTTAAATCTAATATAAAAATTATATAAAGCTTAAAAATTTAATCTATTAAATACATTACCTATCGATGTTTGTAGTCTTTGCTTTGGCGGACTTGTTACAATATATGCGTACGTAACAGTTTGCTCATTGTAAAACAATCACATTACATTGTGTCACGTTAACCCGCATTACTGCCATTTTAGGAGGAATGTGATTGTACTACGTTAAATGGAACGCCAGACAGCCAGAAATCCGTTTCTCGAAACAGAAGGTAAGGGCAAACAAGTTATGTAGAAAACGGCAAGAGCCGAGAGAACTAAATAAACCAACGAAATAAACTTATTATTTGAAATTAATGCACTTATTTTGTGTATTGCCTTTCATTTAAATACATGTTGTTATTTTTCATTCTGTTAAGATATAATATGTACGTGTCTTTAGTACGTATATCTATATTATTAAAGTTAAAACGCTCTAAATACGTATTTTGGGTATGGTTCCAGCACAGAAATGAACATTAAACAGAGTTTTCGCTAATACAATAGAACATATTATTAAGGCTTGAACGCCCCACAGAGCATCGTTCCAGGAGAGAACTAAGCAAAGCTTTTGATAATACAATATACAATAATAACGTACATTTCTGCATTATCGTTCTATAATAGAGGTTATGGATATTTAAATGATGCCTGATGATGTAAAATTTTGTACGTGCTCAAACTTCACTCTTTCTGATGTTCTAATTGGTATTTTGTGCTGTGACTCGAATCTGCAGATTATAGGTTTTAAATTCTGTGGTAACGTTATGCCAGTTTTGTTATTACACGTCATGATTTAAAAACTGTTTAGATGTGTTTAGGTTTAGACTTGCTTACGAACAATTTTTTTACACTTTCCAGATACCGCAACATGTACAGTTGCACATTCGTGCAACTACATTTACTCTTACCATTTGTTTCTTAAAGTATGTAATTTTTCTTTTTGCTGTCCTTTAGCTTATATATTTCTAGCTCATTTTTCATCTCATTTGTCTGCATTCTTCTGTGAATTTTTTATTGTTCACTCGCTGTATACTTGTCCTTGTATTCCTTGCACAATTTGGACAGACAATAACGAATGGTGCTGCCATGGGGTTTACGCTTACGCGTGCACCCATTTCGTGATTTTTGCCAAGTGTTTATTAATACTATTTGAGTTGTTGATACAAGAAACACCGGTTCGAAATTATTTATGGAACGTAACCGCTTACTAAAGTCCTCGCTACGGCCGTGGCCTGATAAATACTTAGTAACCTTGTACGCGTACGCGCGTTTGTAAACAGTGTTCGTCACAGCAATATTGTCCGGTCAATTTGATCAATTGAAGAACATTTACACACACAATTATACTTAGTTATACACAGCCAAATACTGTGTCACATTTCGCATCTGTGCAGTTTTACACGCGTACAAAGGTGAGACAATTTTTTTGCTACTGTATCCAAATTTTTTACAGTCAATTTTGTGTTCTTTATCTGTATGAAATTGAGAAGAAAATTCACGTTGAGTATCTATCTGTTGGTCGATCAAAATTATATATATTTCAAACACTTTTTAGTGCTCTGTAGCCACGTATGCATTTTTTTGTGTACGCGCAAGTATTCGCGTACCAAGGGTGACGATGACTGAAATTGAGTTTAAATTAAAAGAGAAAAGTAAATTTTGAAGTAAAAAAATCAGATAATAATAATAATAATAATAATAATAATAATAATAATAATAATAATAATATGAAGATTAAAGTAATAAAATGATTGTTTAGTCAGTTCGACCTACTTAACTGAAATGGTAAATTCATATTTTTCGGAAAATAATTTTGTGTACGGATCTGATTCACCATGTATGTACAGCAAAATATAGAAGGTTTGCAATTGCAACGCAGTTGGTAAACTTTTTGTTGCGACCGTGGACGTGGTAATTTTACGTTGCCAACGTTACCAATCTTTGTAATCAGTATTTTAAGCCGTAACTTTATATAACGTATATATGTGTTCAGCTTTGATGTGCGAATAATAACTAGTAAGTGTAGTTGCGCGCATGTGCAACGCGCAAATGTGCCGGTATTTCGAGTAGGTAATCAATTTATTCGTAAACATGACGAAAACCTACCATACTGAACAACTTTGAAACATAAGATGCAAAGTGAATGACAGCTCAAAATATGAAAAACAACAGAAAAAATGAAGTTTTTGCATAGTAAATGTTTTAATCAAAGTTTTCAAATCATAGTCTTCCACTAATATAATTTGATGCGATCACTGAATCTGTATGCACAAATTCTTTCGTAGAACGAGTCTGTCGATATACATCCATATGTTATATTGTATTACGTATCAAAATGTTTGTTTACTTGTCGACTGGAACGATGCCCAAAATACGTATGTGGTGCGTTTCAGCTAATAGCAATACGTAACTGAACGAAGTA
>JASANG010000645.1:0-11980 GCA_030248215.1 Enoplolaimus lenunculus
ATATTGCTGTTAAAATGCTCAGTTGAACATAAATACCTGACGTTTGAAAATTGAGTGATTTTTAAGTACCAGGTAATCTTTTTCATAAAATATGATTTTCAGCTAAAATAAAAATTTAAATTTCGTTTCGTTTTCGTATTTTCCTACTTAATTTTTGCTGTTTATGAAGTCAGTTACCCGTAATAACCGGAAACTTTAGTTTACTGTTACAGCCAAACATTCTCATCAAGGATTCAACAGACGTAAGTGTTTCACGAATCGTGTCAAAAATGCAATTTTTAAATGCTTTTCGCGTTTTAGTATCGTTCAAAACTCTTTTTCTCGTCAAAATGCTATTTTCTCATCAAAAATAAACTTATTTTCTACAACGCGAAAAGCTTTTAAATGGTTTTGCACGGTCATAACCCTGAAATGTGAAATTTTATTTCAATTTTATACGCGATTCATGTTTTCGAATTTGTGAAATAAACATTAGATCAACAGTTAAAGGCAGTTTTCTAGTGAAGTTTTGGTTGAAAGCTGTACAGCGTAAAAATATTGGTCATCAAAATATCGAAATTCAAGTTTATTTTCCGAACAACTTCGCACTTTTTGTTTTAAATTATCCAGAAAAGGTGTAATATAATGTTTGCTGTTTTGTAGTTAGATGGTTTATTTAATGGACCAATGTTAAAGGGGCGAACAGTAGATTAAGCGGATTCCTAAGCCTAAGCCTACGCCCAAGCGTTGCCAGAATGTGTTCCTACGCCTAAACCTAAGCGTAAGCAAAAAATGTGATCTAGAATCTAAACTTAATGTTTTATAAACCCACCAGAACCTGGACGCCCCTTAAAGTAACATGGGCCATTTAACGTATAGAATTTTGTTGCGACTTACAAATGTTTTATATTTTTGAACGCTTGGGCTTAGGCTTCGGCTTAGGAACTCATTTTTGCAACACTTCGGCTTAAGCGTATGCTTAAGAATACGCTTAATCTACCGTTACGCCCCTTATGCCGAGATAACTTGTCATTAGTGCAATTTCTACACTGGACGTCAAATTCGTTTTAAAATTTTCAATTAATTACTTAGCTACCACTTCAGCAGTCTAAATCGAGCCAAACATACGGTGAATAACTGCATAACCAAATACGCATGGCATACATTTAATGTTGCA
Source organism: Enoplolaimus lenunculus (assembly GCA_030248215.1). Classification (NCBI taxonomy): domain Eukaryota; kingdom Metazoa; phylum Nematoda; class Enoplea; order Enoplida; family Thoracostomopsidae; genus Enoplolaimus; species Enoplolaimus lenunculus. The sequence continues at coordinate 1,157 of JASANG010000645.1, forward strand.
TCTTGTGTCGCAAATGAAACCACAAATTGCCAAAGCTTAATATTTAAATTTCAGGCAAAAAGGTTTGTCCACCGCAATGGATTAACGTACCGCCGTATTGTTATTTTAACACCAAAACCCGCTGTTCAAAACCTGACGCAGATATGCTTTGTCGCCAGATAAACGATTCAGCACATTTGCCGTACTTTAAAACACCAAAACAATGGAATGATTTCAACACAGATGAAGTCGAGTAAAAATTTAAAACAAAATTAAATTTGAGGGCGCTGTTCGGGTCAGCCTTACTCATCAACTCTATAACCTACAACACTTGGTATTGTTTAAAAACACTTTACTGAATACTTCGCCGTTGGAAGTTCGTTCCGCAAATTTTTCGAGTTCTTAGTGATATAAATTTTCATATTTAAATTTGTAAAGTAAGCGAATATTTCAAATTAGTCTATACGTCAGGGTTCAACCGCAATTCCTGTTCCGGCCGGAATTCATGCAAAAATTTAATTCCTGTTCATGTTCGTGTGTTCAAAGATGCAGGAATCGGAATTTTTCGGTTTCGTGGCAATTTATTCACAATCATTTAAATGCTGGAAACTTTGTCTTTAAAAATATGTTATTTCGAAACGAGTATTTTTGCAATTAGTTCAATTTTGTTAATAAACTGTCTCTGATGGCATTTCACAAAATTTTATGATGAAATAGCTGAAACTTTACTGAAGCAATTGTTTGCCAAGTTTTCTAAAAAGCCCAACAGTAATTCGGTGGCGAAAATTATTTTCAAATTCCGGTTCCTGGTCCTATTCCTGTTCTTGCAAAAATTTAGTTCCTGTTGAAACCCTGCTATGCGTATAACACATGTGCCTAATTGTGTAATCTAGCGCATTTAAATGTACTAGACTACACGATTAGACACATGTATCTGTTGACTGTAGTGCCGAAACAACGGGGGTAATAAGAGGGTTCCCCTCTTCGAGCGCAATCAATCGGAGCCTGTACAGTCCACAAAGTCTCAATTACAGTCCGTCAAAGGGACGAAAGCAGAAGAATGGCCCAGACGGCTTAAACATTTAACAGACACTCAGACAATCCGCATAAACTTTATTAAATCCTGAAACAACGTTAAGTGGCATAAGTCAACAAAAATGGTTCGAACCAAGCCAGTTCTACCCAAAAAATATAAAACAAGGGTGCACTTTGTGGAGAGGCACAATAAACATCAGTTCCTCTATTATTTGGGTTTAAGCTGTTGCTGAATGGCGTAAACAATGGGGCATTTTACTTAGAAAAGCGGTATAAAATCAAGCCGAGTACCAGGGTGCAACCGGAATTACAATTTACCGGAACCAGAATTTGGAAAAACTACCGGAAACAGAACCGGAAAATGTAAAATACATGCCACCGAAAAATACATTTTAATTTTTTTGCAATAATATTGGCGAAATAACCCTTGTTGCAGACAGGTATTCACTTTATCTGCTGTATTTTGAATTTTCATAATCAAAAGAAGCGAAATCTACATTCGACGGTTTATTTTCAGTGATTGTGAAGGTTCGCATACTTTTTGGCCCATGTTACTTTAAGGGGCGTCCAGGTTTCTAATGGGTACATAAAGGAGTAGGCTTAGATTCCAGATTACATTTTGTTGTTTAGGCTTAGGCTTAGGCTTAAGAACACATTTTTTTGCAACGCTTAGGCTTAGGTTTAGGAATACGCTTAACCTACTGTTACGCCCCTTAAAGTAACATTGGCCGACATTTCCTACAGTAATACATTATATAAAAGGTGAGTTGACAAATATGGCTTTAAACTGGCGTGAGACTAAAATGTTGATGAAAAATTTTGAGTCCATATCGAGTTTTTATTTTACACAAAACGTTGCAGACGAAGGCTTTGCTTCAAGAAACGCAAAGGTTATTGGCTGGGACTAACAGACCAAACTTCTCGAAGCGACTGGTATTGGGATGACGGTACCAATTTAACGTATCAAAACGGTTGGGTACTTGACAACCCCGACTCAAAGCCGAGTCGACATCGTCAGACACAGAAAGCAGTTGACTGTGTCAGGTAAATTTTAGGTAACGCTGTGTAAAATTAACCGAGTATAATAAACGGCCATAATGTAATTAATTAGTAAAAATGCATGAATGTTGTTACGTTTAACTGGTTTACGCAGCTTTGCATAACCAATGCAAGTTGGGACCAATGAATGACGCCCTAATACCACCTCTACGCAGGGTGCAACCGGAGTTTCGATTCCGATTACAATTCCGATTCAAAAAGAGTTCAGCTTCCGATTTCGCTAGAACAATCAATCGGAATCGGAATTTCCAAATTTTAACCAAAAAATGATTGGCAATTTGGTCATGAGAATTGTTGCCAGCCAACAAACAGCCTCAAATCAATATTATAATTGTTGATACAAACTATTCTATAAAGTCACAAAATTTGTAGCTCCGATGCCAGTGCCGCTTCCGGTATAATCCAGTTCCGCTTCCGGTATAATCCAGTTCCGCTTCGCACACTGTCTCTACGTATTAAATATCAGTCGTGCTATTTTGCACAGTGGTGTTCCTCAAAATATGTACCTTGGAATTACAAGCTTTAATAATACAAATAATGAAAACTTTTAAGCCAAAGGGTTAATTTATACGACTTACATCAAGAATACGAAATGCCTTTTAGTTCAAAGCTCAGCTTTTCTAAGTATCAACGTTTGCCAATTAAATATAACTAGTCAACGTGGATGCAAATTTGCCACCCTAAATACATAAACAAAATATAACCGTACACTATACCGAAACTAACTCGTTTAAACACAGACATCTGTGCTCTGTACAACAATCTAAGAATATCAGTTCTGTAGAACGAACATAGCATACATGTAAACAATGTTATATTTTTCACTATTTAGATGATTTGTATACGTACGTATATATAAAATTTGTAAAAATCCGCTGGAACGCTGCCCAAAATACGTATGTGCTGTTTTCCAGCTTTAATAATATAGATTAAACAATTTGTCTCATATTTTATTTTAGAGCGCAAGGAAAACGGAAGTCATTTGGCTGGTTGGACGATGCTTGTGATCGAGTTAATCGACGTTCGAACAAACCTCACAGAAAACCGAAATGGATCTATATCAAATGGTTAACTATTTGCCAAATGCTTGACGCTGACAATTTACCACCGACACCAACTAGCACACCTGAAGCGACTAAAACAACACAAATTATAGCAATGTCGTCAACGGCACTACCGATAACATCATCACCGCCCGTTGTATCGCAAACAGTTCAAAGTCGTTCCAGTGTGTCAACTTTGCAAGCAACATCAACGCATAGTTCTACATCAATGGAAAACACAGCGTCGCTTACGGAACCAAATCACACTCGAAACCCAACTGTCGAAATAGCATCGTCGGATCAACCACCGATGACTTCAAAGACAAGCATGAGTCTTACTTACTTCACATTATCAAGTAATAATTCTCAACCGGGCAGCGTCGATACATTCCCAGCAACTTTCCAAATTACCGAAATGTCACCAATCGGTTCAAATTTCGACAATGAAACTTTCGTTGGCACCACGAGATTCAAACAATACTCAACTAGTGATACTGAATCAACGCAGCATGATGGTTCTGTTGAAGAAGATGAGAGTTTCGTTTTCACTTCAGAATTGAAGAAAAATGCAACAGATGCTTATGAATTGACACAACATGACGCAACTGACGTTTTGAAAGATGAAAGTGAAGCACGCACAACAACGTTCAATGATTCCGCAGAGAATGACGACAGTGTCCATTTCACCTCCAAATTTGATAGAAATACAACAGACGAGCATAAATCAAGTTCAAACGACCCAACTGACGTTTTGAAAACGGACAGTGAAACACATATGACAACAAATGATGATTCCATGGAGCACATCGACACTATAATTTCGCGCGAAACGGAAAACAGTGCAGCAGATGACCAAGATTCTTCTGAGCGCGATACAGCCGACTCATGGAAAACTGAAACTAGTTACCCCGAGGAACACAACGAAACCAACTTGATCACACCCCAGGTAGAGAAAAACATAACGGATGGACTTGACTATACAAAACATGATTCCATGGAGCACGTCGACACTTTCATTTCGCGCGAAACGGAAAACAGTGCAGCAGATGACCAAGATTCTTCTGAGCGCGACACAGCCGACTCATCGGAAAAGGAAACTAGTCATCCCGAGGAACACAACGAAACCAACATGATCACACCCCAGGTAGAGAAAAACATAACTGACGGACTTGAATATACAAAACATGATTCCATGGAGCACGTCGACACTTTCATTTCGCGCGAAACGGAAAACAGTGCAGCAGATGACCAAGATTCTTCTGAGCGCGACACAGCCGACTCATCGGAAAAGGAAACTAGTCATCCCGAGGAACACAACGAAACCAACATGATCACACCCCAGGTAGAGAAAAACATAACTGACGGACTTGAATATACAAAACATGATTCCATGGAGCACGTCGACACTTTCATTTCGCGCGAAACGGAAAACAGTGCAGCAGATGACCAAGATTCTTCTGAGCGCGACACAGCCGACTCATGGGAAACTGAAACTAGTTACCCCGTGGAACACAACGAAACCAACTTGATCACACCCCAGGTAGAGAAAAACATAACGGATGGACTTGACTATACAAAACATGATTCCATGGAGCACGTCGACACTTTCATTTCGCGCGAAACGGAAAACAGTGCAGCAGATGACCAAGATTCTTCTGAGCGCGACACAGCCGAATCATGGGAAACTGAAACTAGTTATTCCGAGGAACACGAGACTAACATGTTCACACCCCTGGTGGAGAGAAGTATAACTCCTGGTCTTGAATATACAAAACATGATTCCATGGAGCACGTCGACACTTTCATTTCGCGCGAAACGGAAAACAGTGCAGCAGATGACCAAGATTCTTCTGAGCGCGACACAGCCGACTCATCGGAAAAGGAAACTAGTCATCCCGAGGAACACAACGAAACCAACATGATCACACCCCAGGTAGAGAAAAACATAACTGATGGACTTGAATATACAAAACATGATTCCATGGAGCACGTCGACACTTTCATTTCGCGCAAAACGGAAAACAGTGCAGCAGATGACCAAGATTCTTCTGAGCGCGACACAGCCGACTCATCGGAAAAGGAAACTAGTCATCCCGAGGAACACAACGAAACCAACATGATCACACCCCAGGTAGAGAAAAACATAACTGATGGACTTGAATATACAAAACATGATTCCATGGAGCACGTCGACACTTTCATTTCGCGCAAAACGGAAAACAGTGCAGCAGATGACCCAGATTCTTCTGAGCGCGATACAGCCGACTCATGGGAAACTGAAACTAGTTACCCCGAGGAACACGAGACTAACATGTTCACACCCCTGGTGGAGAAAAGTATAACTCATGGTTTTGAATATACAAAACATGATTCCATGGAGCACGTCGACACTTTCATTTCGCGCGAAACAGAAAACAGTGCAGCAGATGACCTAGATTCTTCTGAGCGCGACACAGCCAACTCATCGGAAATTGACACCAGTTATCCCGAGGAACACGAGACTAACATGTTCACACCCCTGGTGGAGAAAAGTATAACTCATGGTTTTGAACATACAAAACATGATTCCATGGAGCACGTCGACACTTTCATTTCGCGCGAAACGGAAAACAGTGCAGCAGATGACCAATATTCTTCTGAGCGCGACACAGCCAACTCATCGGAAATTGAAACCAGTTATCCCGAGGAACACGAGACTAACATGTTCACACCCCAGGTGGAGAAAAGTATAACTCATGGCCTTGAATATACTAAACATGGCGCAACTGACGATCCCAAGATGGAAAATGTGGAACATACAACGAAATCACAACATGCCGTTGCGGACGATGAAACGACTGTTTTTGCCCTTGAACTTCAGTCATTTTCGAGTTTTGGCTACGCATCGGAACAACAAGGCATAGCGGACGTTTTGGAAACGGAAACTGAGATGCATGCACCACAATCTGACTTTTTCTTTGATCGCGACAAGACTATCTTTTTCACATCCGAATTTGACAAAAGTTCAACAGACGAGTATGACTTCTTCGAGCACGACGCAACTGATGCCTTAAAAACAGACGCAACTGGCATGCTGGAAACAGAAACTAAGACGAATGCGGCAAGATCCGATAGTTCAACTGTCGACGTCGAGACAAATCTTTTATCAGTCAGATTTGAGAAAAGTGCAACTGGTGGCTATGAATCAACCCAATCCAACGCACCTGATGTATTTAAAACTGACAACGAAGCAATCACAATATCACCTGATGATCCTACGGAACAGGTTAAGACTGCCCTCTTCACACTTGTCGGTTTCACAATGGATCCAACGGAAAGTTACGAATTTACAGAGCGCGACGGAACTGAAATTTTGAAAACACAAAATGAGGCATATGTTGCAAAATCGGATAATTTCACTGAGCCCGTCGAGACTACACTTTTCACAACCGAATTTGAGAAAAGTGCAACAACTGACGTGTTGCAAATTGAAGATGAAGTAATTCCAACAAAATCTGATGATTCTGCTGAGCATAAGGATACTTCCAGGTTTACGTCCGAATTTTTAAAAAATACAAATGATGGCTATCAATTTAAACAGGAGAGTTTAACACAGCAACAGTTTTCTTCAATCAATGAGCGAAGTAGCGACTATTTTAACACAAAATTTAGTGAATTCATCGAAAACAATAAGCATACAAGAGAATAAAATATAATAACACGCGACGCTACTCAGCCAGCTACAGATTTCATATTGAACACAGGATCTATACATGATAGTGATTCAATAACTACAACTATAGTAGCACAAGCACTGGAAGAAAAAACAAAACCAGCAGCAACAACAGCATCAAATGCAAGAACAACAACAGCATCAAAAGCAAAAACAACAACACCCACATCAACATTAATCACTGTTCCATTCCAGTCGAGTCAAACCAAAGCTGATGTATCTACAACGATTGGAGCCAGTCAGAGCGGCACCCAATTGCCCACACCGGTACACAGTACCGAACCAGTCATACCTATGACAATACAGACAACAACTGAGATAAAAGGTATTTCTTTCTGTAAAAATGATTATAATCAAAGTGATTTGTGTTAATAACAACTAAAATCATATGGAAGCCACTGTGCAACTTGCACAGTACAAAATTTCACTTTGACATAGATGGTATTATAATATAAATTTGACCACTGTCAACTTTCAAGTTACGATGTTGAAAAATTCATGGGATAAATATACGCCGAACTCGACTAAGTTAAATGTATGTGTCGTCAACTTTTGCAACCATGTTCGGCAAAAAACAGTCAAACTTACCCTAGATATTCAGCAGCGATCAATGTTTACAGATACCGAAATAGGTTAGAAACAAACATTGTTATGTGAACTTTAACTTATACAAATTTGCAACGGTTAATCCACTGTTGATCATTTTCTGTATCGATGTGAAATTTTCCAAGACAAACAACACTTCAAAGTGATTAATAAAGACAATACTTTTGGCAAAATATAAAACTGAATCAGCTTGAGAGAACGATAATTTGTCCATCATCGTGCTTACTTTAAATCTAAACCTTGAATCCAACAATCGAAATCCAAATGAATATTTGTCATAGTTGCACATGCAAACAGAAGACAGCTTACGCATTTTTGATGGGACTGCAAGCCACCGCCAAGTTTTATGCAAAGTTTGATGCCTTAGAGATAAAAGAAATTATACACCCCTGCACTGCAATTTAGATTTCATGTTACGCTATCCAAGATATAAATTTGGGTAGTGAAATAAAAGTCAGGGGTCTTAAAAAATAATGAAATTACAAAAAGTTCACAAATTTAACCACTGGTTTCAGTGGTGAAGTAATTTAGCTCAGTTAGAATAGAAGTTTATCTCAATATATAAATACCATCTGGGAGGACCAGTAAATATCAGTAATAAAAAAGTTTATTGTGTTGTTTTCAGAAGATGTGGAAACTGCTGATTGCAGAAGATACCGCTCGATAACACCGTGTAAGTATGAATTAAGATTGAGCAATTTAGTACAATCTATTAAAAAGGTGAGACAAGCAAAAAAATTGCTGCTAAGTGATTATAGCTACACCTAGACTAAGACTCTATAACCAACTCTGGGCGGTACACTTTTCAGAATATTATCTTTGGTATTGCTGTAAATTTATTTCAACGAGTGAAATAACAAATACGTATACAGATATAAATGAACTCTAGTATAAACTGACATAAAAAGTGTAGAAAAACTTGGGAGAATCGTAAAATTTCTAAAATTTCATAAATTGACAATCGTCATCCAGAAAATGCACCCTTTACTATGGCAAATAAAGTATAGCAAAAAATGTCTGATAACTATATTTCTGAGGATATGTTATAATATTGCATTGCCTAACAAAGTAAATGCAACAACGTTTACAAATTTATTAACAATCAGATTGCAACATCTTAATGTTTCAACTCTACCCAGAACCGTCTTTTGCGCCCCTCTCGGTAGCAGGAGGCGGAGTCAAAACATTGCACGGCGTTGGAACACAAATTGAACTTTAAAACTTTGCTAGGTCCAAATGTTAGCTTTTTGACAAGTTTGAATGCAAAAAACGGTTGGTCGGACTAAGTCAATATCATAAAATAGGTATAGAAAGCGAAAAATAAAAATCATTGCTGAGATTTGAGATTTACCCCCCCGCCTTCGCGACGACAAGTATAGCGCCACCTTTTTTCTTTCCCACATCTAGTTGATATACATGATTCGCAACAGCAAACTATGTACGTACAATATTTTTGCTTAGTTTGGATTAAAAAACCACCTGAAAAACGCGTGGTGCAACAATACCATGCGGGACAGGTGTAAGCTTCGAGACTTTGCTCGGGACCAGTTGTGTACTCGGTGCAGACATTATTCCCTATCAGTTGCAATATTGATACTCGCGTTTAACACTGCAATTGCGTTGACAAGTAGCCAGCCAGCAACACCATTCAAATTTGCAACCACAACTTGAAACAATTTTTGATTCGACAATGGTTCAAAACTCCGACTGTGGACAGCAAATTCGCTAACACGGCGTCGTCAACCATATAAAACTCACAGCTGTAGATCAAACTATGCAATAATTCAAAATGTCCAAATACGCGTGCTCTGTTGTGATTGTTCATGCAACAGTGGAGGTACCGTAATCATAAACACTTTGGTTGAGTCGTAGTGAACATGTTGAGTTGAATGTGGATACGATTGTCCCAATTGCCGTACGATTGAACGTAGCGAGAAATGACGACTTCGGTATCACCATACTTAGAAAGTACAACAACCAGAAACACCAATGCATTTGCATTCAAAAATGAGGTCTGGAACTGACATTGTGTATATCCGCGACGGTGGTAAAAATCGCTACACTCGCGGATCTTAGACGTCTTGATGGGGGAACATTTTTCTTTACACCGGAATAGATGTAGTCGACGCGTCCAGCGGCTGATTGTTCTCTGTATGAAATCAAATCAGAATTGAAAGTACTTTTCGTGTGGTTCAATTGAAAAATCCCTCGCGGTGGCGCATGTCTTTTCAAGTACACATTGTTCAGATGGTCCGCTCGCAGATGCCAGCAATGAATTGCCAGATTTGCGTTTGTGACAAATACAACACTCACTCCCATTCGCCTTTTCGCACATTACTGACATTTCGTAAGCAACACTTGCAGCATAAGCAGGCAGCGACCAAAAATTTTCATCCTTTTGTTGCTGAAGATATAATAATTTGTTTAAGATTTTTTGCAATATTTATTGCCCGCATCAATAGATGCCGATGTGACGATCTAATGACATTGGCCTCTGATATTACTAGTCAGTAGTGTTTATTTGAAAATTTTCGGTTTCTGAAACTAATGCTTTTAGGCTCTGCCAATAAAGAATTTGCTTTGAAACAATTTAAAGATTTACTGGATGAGCTTCAGTTGGTGTTTCTGATTGTGTTGTATTAGAATTCTGACAAACGATGACTGCCCATATATGTAATAGAGCGATAACTGTTATAGCTTTTGCAAAAGCTATTAAGCCATGAAACGTAATAGAAACGAAAACGTTTTAATCTGCCCAACTAAATCTGTTGCCTAATTTTCAGGAACTTTTGAAGAAAGAAACATTTACATATAGTCAGGACAACAGGGGAAACCGGATACCTGCCGATGCCGGTACGACAAATATAATATAAATCTTCTGATTTTGTAATTACCTAATAAAAAGCCAGCATCACGTTTTTAAAAACTTGGTGCCTATGTTTTTCGTAAATTGTTTCGTAAAGTAAATTTATGCTAGGTATTTTTCTAAAAAATTTAAAATTTTTTTTACCTCTTTCGATGCGGATACAAAGAGCTTTTTGAATGCATAATTGGACGTAGTTCCACAATTGGTCAGTCATCGATTTTTTACATCGCCCAAACTCCGCTGCGGTTCTGTCCTGAAATGCATGGCTTATATAAGACTTAAATTGATATTTGGTTTTTTAAATTTAGCGTTTTGATTAGTGGATGAAGCGCATATACATACAATTAAAAACTTTATCTATTCCCATGATAGTAAACAATAACAAACAGTTTACTAAATAAAAAGCCATTTGAGAGGGGTACCGCTCTAGTAACGACTCTAGGACAAGGCCTCTACATTGCACACTTTCTACCAAATCTCAAATATTTACTGCTACACAGACTAGCGTTACTCGTTGTAGATTA